>JAQJVL010000288.1:600000-848448 GCA_035578905.1 Stictocephala bisonia
ACTGGGTCATTACCACTGTACGTGTAAGGGCGGGCGGCTGGGTCATTACCACTGTATGTGTAAGGGCGGGCAACTGGGTCATTACCACTGTACGTGTATGGGTGGGCGGCTGGGTCATTACCACTGTACGTGTAAGGGCAGGCGGCTGGGTCATTAACACTGTACGTGTAAGGGCGGGCGGCTGGGTCATTACCACTGTATGTGTAAGGGCGGGCAACTGGGTCATTACCACTGTACGTGTATGGGTGGGCGGCTGGGTCATTACCACTGTACGTGTAAGGGCAGGCGGCTGGGTCATTACCACTGTATGTGTATGGGCGGGCGACTGGGTCATTACCATTGTACGTGTATGGGCGGGCGGCTGGGTCATTTACCACTGTATGTGTATGGGCGGGCGACTGGGTCATTACCACTGTATGTGTATGGGCGGGCGACTGGGTCATTACCATTGTACGTGTATGGGCGGGCGGCTGGGTCATTACCACTGTATGTGTAAGGGCGGGCAACTGGGTCATTACCACTGTACATGCATGGGCGGGCGGATGGGTCATTACCACTGTACGTGTAAGGGCGGGCGGCTGGGTCATTACCACTGTATCTGTATGGGCGGGCGACTGGGTCATTACCACTGTACGTGTAAGGGCGGGCGGCTGGGTCATTACCACTGTATGTGTAAGGGCAGGCGGCTGGGTCATTACCACTGTATGTGTAAGGGCGGGCAACTGGGTCATTACCACTGTACGTGTATGGGCGGGCGGCTGGGTCATTACCACTGTATGTGTATGGGCGGGCGACTGGGTCATTACCATTGTACGTGTATGGGCGGGCGGCTGGGTCATTTACCACTGTATGTAAAAGGTGTAAGGTTCCACAAGCAGACGGTGTAACTCTTATAATTTTTATTTGTTCTCAACTCACATTTCTCTGTTAAATTAACAACTCTTGTGTCCATTTTAACAAACACACTACTCAGCTATATTGAACATGTCAATATATTATCTATCAAATGTTCCTGAACTGTTTGTATTGAACATTAAAATGTGAATTGTTTAACTATTTAATTTCAGATATGTTCAAATCTCGTGTTAACCATACTTCGTAATTCTGTGTTGTCAATATAGTTATCATTTATAAATTATTGTTAAAATGAATATTATTTGGATTTAGCTTTACTATAGTTCATTCTGATATTTAAAATAATAACTATGCCTACTAACATGAAGGAATGACCACTATCGTTTTTTTGCATTGTTTAGACCTGTAACATAATCTAGATTGTTTTATTTGAGATTTGTTGTACTGTCTTCATTAATACTCGGCCCAAAAAGGGAAACAATCATTTTTAGATAGAAAACATGCATGTATTTCTGTATAGCGGTGACACCTGAAAAATTGCTTGTAATATTTAATTTCAGATAAACAAAATGAACAGTGCTCCCCCGAGATGACTCTGGCCAGAAACTCATTTCAGCAATTACAAATTAATTATCATCCTGAATCAACAGACTTGCTGGGACGCTTGTTTTTGTTATTTTTTGTTTTTTTGTTTTGTTTAGCTGGAGTTATTATTAAAAAGCATAGCTCATTATATTTTTTATAAGCTCTCTTCTTTGATTAGTGTTATAAAACGCAAAATTATTATATTTTATGACTTGGTGGGGATAGCTTTTTAATAGCAATTTATCTAAAATAAGTGCATTTCTTAATATTTTCCTTCTCTTTCTAAAATAATAGATAATTTTCAAAATAAACAAACTATTTTACGGTTTGGAAGTGTTGTTTATTTTATGGAAACTATTAAGTTATTTGGTTTTTACACAATAGTTAGTGTATTAAAACAGTAAGAACACAGCAGTTCTACTCTTAGCAAGTAAAATTGGATAGTATGTTTGATAAAATTTATTTTAAACTGAATATTTTAAAAATCTTATCGCACATAACTATATTAAAATTCAGATCGAGTAACTTGTTAGTTATGTTTAGTGAAAAAAACCATTCATTAAATAGAAAATGCCATAAAGATCTCTATGGCACCATGGCAACAAAATAACTTATTTTATACACTTAGTATATTTAGAGTTAAGAATTCTATTGCTTCCTTTTGTGAAACATTTCCTTGAGCTATTCGTTTTTTTTTTCATTTCTTTAGATAGTTTTTTTGTCTGTTTTGTGTTTCTACAAAGGTGTATTTTGTGACGTTTATTTTTTCTGTGCTTTATGACCATTTTGCTTTTAGTTATTTTTGTATATTTTTTCCTACGTAATTAGAACCAGCCGAGTTATTATTTTCTTTGCCATACCTCCTTAATCGTCTTACCTTTAAGGTTTAGAGGGCCATTAGGTTTGACGGTTGTTGGTGTGTAATATTTTGAAACTCTTTGAGACTCTCTGCTGTTAGCTGAAAAATTGCTCATAAGCTTCAAACTACATGAGCAATTTGAATGCAATTAAAAATACTGTTTGAAGAGAATGTTGTACATTTATATACAAAAATTTTAAAAAATTCAAGTAAACTGTGTGAAATTACAGAGATTTCACGGGTAACTTTAGTTGAACCTGTGTAATTGCAGACGTTAGGGGCTCCTTACTGATTGCGTAGGTTCATTTTAACATCCAATCTGACAAAGTACTACATTGATTATTGAATTATATGACTACAGAAGCTTCATTCCAGAAATGAATACATGTATCCCCAGGACTATCGCGCATCGGGCCGGTAACTACTGCAGGGATGTAATATCTGTCGCTCGAGGGCGGGCTTTGCCGACCGGCTTTGAGGCCTGTCAACCCCTCTTGTCAATATCTATGTGTACACACGCACGTACTTATGTGACCTGAGTATACATGTGCATGCACACTCGCACGGACTAATATGACCTGAGTATACATGTGCATGTATACTCGCACGTACTTTTGTGACCTGAGTATACATGTGCATGCATACTCGCACGTATTTATGTGACCAGAGTATATATGTATATGCACACTCGCACGGACTAATATTCAAAATTCAAAAAGTTTTATTGCATAAAAACCAGTTCACATGGTATCACAATCGTCAAAATAAACAAATAATTAATGGTAACAATTAAAATCATGGCATTCATTCGTCATCCATTCAAACATATAAGTGTAACATTCATACAGCTATTCGTTCGTTCATTTGGACATCAGACCCTTCTGTTGATGTTGGAATTTTACAATGTTCTAACTCCAGTGGCTCATCATGAACTCATCAACCGAGTAAAACGCTTTTGTTACCAAATATGACCTGAGTATACATGTGCATGTATACTCGCACGTACTGATGTGGCCTGAGTATACATGTGCATGAATACTCGTACGTATTTATGTGACCTGAGTATATTTGTGCCTGCACACTGACACGTATTTATGTGACCTGAGTATATTTGTGCCTGCACACTGACACGTATTTATGTGACCTGAGTATATATGTGCCTGCACACTCATACGTATTTATGTGACCTGAGTATACATGTGCATGCACACTCGCACGTATTTATGTGATCTGAGTATACATGTGCATGCACACTCGCACGTATCTATGTGACCTGAGTATACATGTGCCTGCACACTCATACGTATTTATGTGACCTGAGTATACATGTGCCTGCACACTCATACGTATTTATGTGACCTGAGTATACATGTGCCTGCACACTCATACGTGTTTATGTGACCTGAGAATACATGTGCCTGCACACTCATACGTATTTATGTGACCTGAGTATACATGTGCCTGCACACTCATACGTATTTATGTGACCTGAGTATACATGTGCCTGCACACTCATACGTATTTATGTGACCTGAGTATACATGTGCCTGCACACTCATACGTATTTATGTGACCTGAGTATACATGTGCCTGCACACTCATACGTATTTATGTGACCTGAGAATACATGTGCCTGCACACTCATACGTATTTATGTGACCTGAGTATACATGTGCCTGCACACTCATACGTATTTATGTGACCTGAGTATACATGTGCCTGCACACTGACACGTATTTATGTGACCTGAGTATACATGTGCCTGCACACTCGCACATACTTATGTAACCAACGTATTTATCAATACATACACTATTACCCACTAATGAAACGTATATAGTAAAACGTCTTTAACTGGTTAATACATTCGAATTGTGTTTTTTTTTTCGTTTATTGCAACTATATCAAGTTTAGTCCTCTTTGATATAAAATTGAACCACAACATTCCTAATAATGATGATTTTAATGTACAGTTTCGTTAGCTTAATTTTTACGTGCATTACTGTTTAGGGACATGTTTTAAACTCTTGATCAGTGTTTTTCGGGATTAAATTGAAGAGATGACTTTATTTGTCCAGCATTGTGCTCATTGGTCCTGTGGGTGGGTCTATGGGTATAGACATGGATTCTCATGACACAGATTCTCATTACCGTAATATTTGTGCATTTTGTACTTTGTATTGTAATATATTTGTATCGTAAAATATTAAAGATATTAACGCTTAAATGGTGTGATATTATTTTATTTTAAAAATGGAAGTAAGAAATGAAGCATATGAATATTACTGTATTGATCATAAATAATGCCAATTATGAATACACAATATGTCCTATACAATGTTGAAAAGTGAAAGTTGTTATTTGGAGGATTTTCTTGCAGTATTTAAATGTTATAATACATAAAATCAAACTTTCACCAACTTAGAATGCTTGTAACATAACATTTAACACAATTGTAAAACTTAAACTCCAAGGAATGAGAACCTTTTGATGAAATGTATAAAAAGGCAATTTAAAGACATAACAGAAACCATAACAGCAGCCACAAAGGACAGTTTAATTTACATTTGTGAAAGAGTACAAATTGAATTAACCAGTGAGGCGATAGGAACGTTCTTGAGTGCAGTTCTGCGCCTTATCTCCGCATTTGCCGTAATATCCTCGCGTTACCTCTGCTCCTCCACGCCTCTAACCCTCCGATCCTTTCTGAACCCTCCCAAAGATTGCAATTTTTAATCATTTAAATTCTTGAATACAAGGTGCAGTTGTTATGAAATATTTTTTTAAAAGTAATGTTAATATTTCAATATTACCATGGTGAATGAAGAAACAGAGGTCGCATCCAATAGTGCGCTGAATGTGTGTCGAGTAGACATCGAGTTCCTCTTTTACTGCCCCCAAATCCTCAAGGATAAATGACGTAATTAATTATTGCTACATATGTAAAAAGATGTACATTAGTTGTAATGTTTTTATAACTGTCAAGCAGGCGTTCGCTGTGACCATAAGAAGGCGACCTCTGTTTCTCTCTTCTCTGTGACAATACTATTATTTGAATGAGTTGATTTTGAAAAAAATATTCCACAACAGTGTTTTACATTAGGAGCTCTTATCCTTTATTAGGCACTACTTACCTTAATGAAAAGTTGTGATCCTATCAGCTCAATTTAAATACAAAATAATTAAATTTCAATTCCGCTAACCATGGGTACTCATGACGAAGCAGTTCCCTTCGTTCACGCTAGTAAGACATTTGTAATTTGTAAGACAGTGAAGTTGTAAATTGAAAGATAATTGAACGAAAAACAAACAATTCCAGATTTTTTATCAGATTAACTGTTGAAATATTTGCCCCAATAATAAAATAATAGTAATCAGAATATACCAACCTGCAAAAATAGACCGAGAAACATTTAGAAACATTAAAGTGCATTTTATTGTCAAGTCTTCATTTAAATACATCGTCAACATCTTCCCGTACTTACGTGCGACATCTATGCTTAATACATGCGCAAGAACATTTTTAAATCGTCAGTGAAAAGGCTTTTGATGACCGTATATACTTAACTAAATCATTATATTTATTCATTACATTATTTACAAAAGTTCATTTATTGCTTTATCTTATTATTATCATGATTCAGAATCATGAAAAAGTTGGGCCTAGATGTCATCCTTGAAGTGCAATTTGCTTTTGCTGTTTCAATTCAATTTTTAACAGCAATAAATCCATTCTTATTCTTCCGTTATCGATCCATTTATGAAAGCTACTGAAACAAATTTACAAAATAAATTGAAACAAAATTTGAAGGGAGCATCTGACAAGCATGCTTTATATGCAAATAAGTTTTCTCAAAAATTTTTTAAAATTAATTATTCTGTCCATTGTGGTTTAAATTAAATCGTTTATCTTAACTGGCAAGTAGATGGAAATGTAATTGCGAAGTGAACAGTATGCAATGTAAATTTGCCTAATATGGAGGGCAAATACTTGATTTGCCGAAGCCCGTGGCTGAGCGTTAGTATGCATGAGATTTTACATAGTCGATGTGATGCGCCAACCACGTTTCCATCTGTAAAATGTGCTTCAGCGGTCACCGCTGTATTTTTGATGGACCTCGTTGTCGCTTGGATTACAAAACATCGCTTTACGAGATTAAATATATTTATTTTTGTAATTATTCAATTTATTTACTGTAAATTCACAAAAATGGTGAGTATTTGGGGTTAGGGATGGGTTGTTATACGTCGTGTTCGGCTGTAATTAACGGAAAAAGGTGAATATTTTAGCCGTTTCTCAGTACTCCTATTATATGTTAGAATAACATACAAGCTATTTTTTTCCAATCCGGTAGCCGAGCGAGCTAAGACGTCAGCACTTTGAGCCTGGGTCATAGATAGCGCTGTTTTGAATCTGACCTGGACTAGAAATGAATATCAATAATGTTTACCTTGTAATGTACTGGTGCACTGCACATATTAATAGTCAATGGGAAATGGGGAGAGTAAGGTTAAGAAGATCGGCATAAAAAATAACAAGTTCTCTGCGATCCTCCATTGAAATTCCGCAGCAGGTCATCCACTCGCAACTCAGCCTTAGACACAGTCCCGCCAACCAAGCAAAGCCTTCTTAGATACGTCAATCTGTTGTTTGTCGCAACCTGTAATATGTAATCCAAAGAGAAAAAACTTCTTAGACTCAGTTGTAGGACATACTTGACAGTAATATGTCCTCTGTACTCTGTAGCCAAAATGGAACACCTATTAGATATTCAATCCAACTATACAGTACACAAACTTGCTATCCAATATATTGTCCTCATCCTCTCAAAGTCTTACTTATTACTGTATGTGGTCGCAAAAGGTAACTACGTGTCAGTGATTGCTCCTAAATACACAATTCCTTCGTATTACAGCATTGACTTTTTAAATTTATAACTCCGTGTCAGTGATTGCTCCTAAATACACAATTACTTCGTATTACAGCATTGACATTTTAAATTTATAACTACGTGTCAGTCATTGCTCTTAAATACACAATTTCTTCGTATTACAGCATTGACTTTTTAAATTTATAACTACGTGTCAGTGATTGCTCCTAAATACACAATTACTTCGTATTACAGCATTGACATTTTAAATTTATAACTACGTGTCAGTCATTGCTCCTAAATACACAATTACTTCGTATTACAGCATTGACTTTTTAAATTTATAACTCCGTGGCAGTCATTGCTCCTAAATACACAATTTCTTCGTATTACAGCATTGACTTTTTAAATTTATTATTTAAACCATCATAAAAATGATCACTTGATTATAGTAGAGAGGTTGCTATTTGCTAATCACTGATTAAAATTTGTTCGTATTTCAAAATAATCAATATTATAGATCATAAAAATCACCAGAGTATCAAACAAAATCTATTTCAAGTAATATAGAAGTAAAATCCGTTCTAGTTTAATAGATGATGCTTTAAATAAATCTGCTGAACAAAGAAATAAAATTGAGGTATCAGTAAACTTGAAAATATAGTGAAATTCGAAGTACTAAACTATGTATGTGCAAGTAAGGTTCTGCATACTAACATGATGGGTGAACCTTAAACAAAACAAAACTAACTACAATAACGGGATAACAAATAATTAAATAAATACAGTAGAATAGAACACACATTTGCGCTAAAAAGGCAAATTGAATCAGCCATGAGATGATGCTTTGTTTAGTTCATTTATTCTCTTTACAGCACTTGAAACTCTTATTGCGGTTCTCTCTTTGTGCGGTTTTTATTCGACCTCAATTGCCGTTTCATGTTTAATAGTGCAACACTATACACCAGATATCTGTTTTTATTACTCTCGCCGCGCATTGTTTATGGTTACAGTTAACGTACGCGTTTTATCTCTACTCCGTTTTATTACTATATTGTATTTAATTACCTTTAGTTGTAAGTTCAAGGTCAAGTCTGGTCACTGATTTCCCGGTAGCATCAGTCAGTCATCTATCATCTGTCTGTGCATACATGTTTGGTCATAACATCTGTTAGTCAGTTTACTTATGTTATTACTTTTAAAAATATGAAACGTTCAAAATCGCCAGTAATTGAGAATACAGTTTGCATTTTATTAGATGAAGAAAAATAGAAGCGATGCATTGTTTATCAGAAGATAGTGAAGATAGTTCTGACCAAACCAATTTTTGGAAAAAAATAACTTTAGACAGAGCAAATAACTGTTCAGTTTGTAGTGCAGATAGTACAAAGACTGGCGGCAAACGAAAGAAATCAACATTCAATTGTAAGAAGTGTTTCAAGGTGCATCGCCTATGCCTCCCAAACCACGTTAAAAAATGGAAAAAATTGTTTGTAAGTACATTTTTATACTTTTTGAAAATATAATACATTACTTATGAATAAACTTACTATGTATAATTTTACAGAATTTTATTTTGTATTATAAAATTTAAAAAATAGTTGGTTTATGCACAAAAATAAGGTAAATATAGGCAAAAATATAAATTTGTATAAAACAGCCTAAATAGGGGCTGGTATCCCTCAGCAGTCCATTGGTTTAATCCAATGGTATTTCTCAGATTTTTTTGAATTTTTGGTCCGGCACCGAAAGGGTTGAAGAAAAATTTAAGACTAAAGTTTACCGGGCCAGTGACATGCCAGCCCGGCCACTTTCGAATATTCCGATGAATTATATACCAAATTTTAATACTGAGTTGGTACAAAATGGTACCAACGGTTAAAAAATAGGTACTTCAACCGTTTCCTAGTAATGGCGTTTTTTATTACGGGGTCAGTGACCGGTCAGCCCGCCAAATCGGTATTTCTACAAAATATGTATACTAAAATGTAGGTATGAATTGGTACTAAATGGTACTATGACGACGAAAATAGGTACTTAAAAATATATTACATCAAAAGGTAAAAAATAAATCAAATATTATCCGGGCAAGCTACTTTGTGAACAAAGAACATTACCCGGCCAGGGTCATGCCAGTCCGGCCACTTTCGAATTTGACTATGAAAAATATACAAAGTTTAGTACTAAATTGGAATTAAATGTACCAATATTAAAAAATAGGTACCTCAACCGTTTCCGTGTAATGACGTTTTTTAATACTGGGTCAATGACCGGTTAGCCCGGCAAAATTGGAATTTCTACAAAATATGAATGCCAAAATGTAGGTATGAATTGGTACTAAATGGTACCACAAATACAAAAATAGGCACTTTACTTAATACATGCACTCAAAATTTAATATAAATTACCCATCTACCCACCCTTACACCTATAGTGGTTCATCTATCACATATAAATTTTAATAAAATATAAATGTGATATATTAACCGGGTTTTGAATAATAAAAGTGTTAAGTTGATTCACAGTGACAAAGAACGTTTCCCACTGTCCCAGAGTCTGAGAGGCTGCCTTAGGCTGATATTGGTTTTAATCCAATAAGAACAATGTTATTTTCGAACCAAACATACGATCGTATCCAAACTAAACAGTTATATTTAAATGGTTGTTTCCCAAATAAATTGCATTTGGTCAAGAATGAAATTGTATGTTGGAACTACTTGGCGTATTCTTAATTATCTTTATAGGGAAAAATATATTTAGTTTCAAGCTATCTATACTTTGGCATACGTTTTTTGAGTGAGAAACTCTAACATGCCGGGTGAGAGATAATTGACTACGATATAAAAAGCGTAACTATTAATGTACCTATTTTTAATGAGAAGTATTATTTAGTATTAATTGAGTAGTAAAATTTAGTATATTGTTTATAGTAGAGATTGAACGTGGGCGGTCTGACATGTCCCTGGCTCGGCCTACGTATGAATCATTTTATTATCTTTTATGTAAGTATATAATATAGTACATATTTTTATCTTTGTGGTGCCATTTAACACCACTTCATATCTATATTTTGGTATTCCCTTCCTTTTTTCCCATTAAATCCAGCATGCCGAGCTGAGTGGTAATAAACTCAGTAAAGAAAAGTGTTATTACTCGTGAACGATTGAGGTACCTATTTTTCATTATTGGTACCATTTAGTACAAATTCAATACTACAATTTGGTATGTTGTTTATGATGAAATTAGAAAGTGACCGGGATTGCATGTCGCTTTATTGCCTTTTAAGTGAATATATGTTAGAGTTGTAACGTCTCCTCCTGTGATTTGAGTTACATTAATTTAAATTCTTTGTTAACTTGATAAAAAATTATGCAAATTAAAATTATTTCTATGATCTCAGGGTTTTTTATGTGGGTCAATCGGTGAGGCTGTAAATTACAATGAAAAAAGACTCTTGTTTGAAAAAGTTAATTTAATAATACATTCTTTTTACTTGCTTTTTCAAAATTTCAATACAACAAAAAATGAATTTAATTATTTATTTAATGATTACTAAGACATAGGATATTCAGTTAATAACTAGAACTTATCTTTAACTTTTCTTCTTGTGATGCTGAAACTCCACGTGGTCGCCTTCTTTGTCTTGTTGATTAAACTAGTGTTAATTATTTCACCACAATTTTAATAAAAAATCTATATTTAAATTTGAATTACTTTACTGAAATATACATCTAAACTTTTGAAATATACACGTTCACAACATTAGGAATGAAATGTTGGAGTCCAGCGGACACCCAAGTTGAGTAGTGGATTCTACATTGGACTGGAAAGAAGTGACCGAGCCGTTGATGATGCTAGCGTGGTTTCAGTCCTCGGTCTCTTTCCGTTACACGCGATAACATTGGGTTGGAGGGTATACTTCCGCCCATGCCATGTACTTTTTTCCCCGGTAGGTGGTGTCTCTAGTGATTATTTTTTTAACTAAACACGTCTCTCATCTACCTTGGACTCGACCAGTGCATGTCACAGTGACATCCCTCTAGATTGCCAGATGGATTCTTCCGACGACGAGACTGCACATGTCTTATCTGTCTCGCTAATAATGAAAGGAATGTTGTTTACGATTTTGAACGACTGCCTGGGACAAATATACCTGCCCACTTCTCTATATCTGTTGGCTATTAATTTACAATGGATTCCGAATATTATTTGAATGTTCGGTGATTATTTTAATTAAATGTATCTATTTCTTCATTAAAATAATTTATTATTTATTTAATTTAAATAATTTATAAATCAATTTGGTGGATCTGTTACAGAGTACCTATTTTTACCTTTGTGGTACCATTTAGTACCAGTTCTTATCTATATTTTGGAATAAACGTTTTTCGCATTAAGTCATCAAACGTTTTGCATCGGAGTGATAATCAACTCCGAAAACAAAAGTATTATTACTCATGACGATTTAGGTACCTTTTTTTAAATCATTGGTACTATTTAGTACTAATTCAATACTAAAATTTGGTATATTTTTTATGATAAAATTCGAAAGTGGCCGGATTGGTATGTCGCTAGCCCAGTAAATTTTAATCTAGAAATTATCTTTAAATATCGAGATACTTATTTTTTCATTATTGGTACCATTTAATACCAAAATTTAGTATATTGTTTATGATAAAAATTGGATGTGGGCGGGCTGGCATGTCGCTTGTCCGGCCAACGTGTGAATCCCTCTATTACCGTTTAAGACAATATATGTTTAATTACCTATTTTTATGGTACAATTTAGTACCAATTCCTATCTACATTTTGGTATACACGTTAAATCATCAATCATGCCAGGCTGAGCGGTAATCAACTCTGAAATCAAAGTGTTATTACTCATGAACGATTGAGGAACGTCTCTTTTAATAATTGGTACCATTTACTACTAATTCTGCATTAACATTTGGTATATTGTTCATCGTAAAATTCGAAAGTGGCCGGGCTGGAATGTCGCTGGTCCGGTTAACTTTAGTCTTCAATTTCTCTTTAAATACTGAGGTACCTATTTTTTCTTATGTGCTAACATTTAGCACAATTTTAGTACTAAATCATGGTATTATTTGTTTATCAAAAATCCAACATGGCCGGGCCAGCGACATGCATCTTAATTGACGCTGTAGTTAGATGTCGGGAGCGTATCTATAGAATGAACTATCCAAGTTTTACTAAATGTTCAATGGGGACCTGGCTATCAGACAGCTCTTAATTAAAGTAGTAGTAAATAATTGTTTTTCAATGTTTGAATTTGTGTTTTATTTTAGTAAACCAGAAAAATAGTCAAACATTCTCATTTGATAAATAATAATAAAAATAATATTTCTGTTCAGTACTAACTATTGGTAATATTAATAATAACTAATATTATTATTCAATAATAATAATAATAACTAGACCTATGGGTAGCTTAGTGGCTAGCACTCCTGCTTCATATGCAGAGGTTCGCGGGTTCAATTAACGGGAGGTCCACTACAAATTTGCTTGATGGGTTTTGACCGTTGTCTCATAACAAACAACGTTTGTAGATTAAGATAACAATGCCACTGGATTATAAGGTAAAAAGAGGGGGAAAAATTGCAAATCCACTTCAATAACATCATAGCTACATGCCTAGTACAACTACTGGTGACCGTCCGATAAAGGACGGTATATCACTCTAAACGTCTGGTGATTGTCCGATCACTGTGAAAATTTGATTTTATATCGTTATGGCTACGTTTTTCGTCAAACTAATCGATACCACTCGAAAATCGGTTAAATTATGAATCGATTGTTATCGCTATCGATAATATTATCCACATGACAACTAGATGGAGAGAAGAAGACTCCATTGTTTACTATTTCATTTTGCCATTTCTTTAGTTGGCACCTGTCAGTAAACTGTTTATTTACATTCTGGTCTGAAGTACTTTATGCGATGTTTTAGTAGACTTGTTAGTGAAATAACTTAAAGATGTTGTGAAATAACTGTTTTTCAAATATAGTTGAAGCATAATTACTGTAAATAAAGTGTTATTTTGTTCTTAGTGATTATGTTTAGAGAATTCTAATTTGACATAGGCTTGTGATGTTTTGTCATTTGTAAATAGTGTTTAATAATTGAACATATATATTTTAGACAGTGTATAGGGGCTATTTAGAATGTTCTAGTGGTATTAGAGAAATGTTACAAAATTAACATTATAATAACAAGCTGAGAAATTTATAAATACACAATTATAACATGTTACCACACTAACGTCAATTCTCGATATAATGCATTATCTTTAGTTTTATTATTATATTGCATTATATCATTTATAAATTCTTATAATAAACCCTATAAACTATACATTTTCTGAAACTTTATTAAATTTTGTAAAACTTGTATATCTTGGAATTGTGGATTGGCTAATGTGTATTCCAGGTAGGGTCCTCCAAAAAATATTTTGATAAACTTTTTTTATTTTATGAAAGGAAAAGGTAACCAAGTCATTATACTTATGTTATTTATTTTAAATTAAAACACAGAATCTTACAAGTAAATTGATATAAAATAATACTAAATCTAAGTATCAGAAGTATTTTTAATTATTTAAAAAAATATCCTTTCGAAACTAGGAAAAATGGGCTGCCAATAGAGAGTTTTTAGTTACCAGTAGTTGGGATATTTTTTGAGGACTTACTTTTGCTAAGATAATGTAGTAAAAACAAAACAACATTAACTTCTACTATATCTGGTTAAAAAAACAAGAACTAAATAAATTAAACATAGTTTTTAAATAACCTAATATAAATAATTGCATACTGAAGAAAATAAATAACAGCTTCTAAGACAATGCCTTTTTTCAGGTCACCATTTCATACAAAAGTATGATATAGAATAAGAGCGAACTTAAATGCAAACGTTCGGAATTAAATTAAAATAAATTTATGAATACAAATGTAAAACTTAAAAAAATGAATAAATCTTATGAAACTTGCCCTATTGAGTAGAAATGTGATCGTTAGATTATACTTGAGTGCATACTAAACCAAGTTATAACATTCTTTATATGAACAAATTCGTTGCTATCATGATCAAGCAATACTCTTAATATTATTAATTCCGTGCAAAGTTATTTTCTCATTTGTACAGTTGCCATGTCATACTATGACCTGCGTATTACGTCATCACCAAGTAAGTAATCAACTTCCATATTCAAATACATGTGAATATAAATTGAGTTTGGATGAACGAATACTGATTTGAAATGATACTTGTAAACAGTGAACGGGCGCTCTGCCCTCTATCGCCATGCGTTGATATGCATGAAGTTACACAGTGCAGTGGTCGGTGAGAAAACCTCTTGGTTGCTTTAGTTACTCAGTAGTTTGATTTCTATCGTTTTTCTAGGGATCATGGTTGGCCAAATAAGTCTAGTTTAGGGGCATGCAAAGTAGTGCAATCATGCAAGAGTTAGTAGAAACGACTTTAAACATTTCAAAATGAAAAACGAATTTTCCAAGCTATTGTTTTCCTTAGAAATGAAATTTCTAAAAATGCTTTCTTAGTGGATCTCTATGGTACATAAGCTAACTTCCCTCCTAATTCCATCAAAATATGCTCAGTGGTTCCGGAGATTTCTTGATGAGTGAGTACATCGTTTTTGTATTTCATATATTAAGATTATATATAATTGCTCTTTAAAGTCGTCAATAATTATTAAAATTAAGTTGTATGCTTTATTTCTTTACCCACCCTAAATACTGTGGTATTTATGATTTCGCTTATTAGTCACTATTATATTTAGTTTGTGGAGTTTGTAAGCTATGAGGATTTCCAATGATAATTTTTAACGACCTTGAAGGGTTCCTTTAAATAGTAAATTTGTTTTACGATAAAAAGGAAGTCAATAGTGGTGATTTTTTTAAAGAGGATTTTATGGATATTTGATTGTATTTACGGTGTGGGATGGCCACCGGTCCTGTGTTTGTTGGAGGCAGCAGGGGTTGTGCGTATTGAGTTGGATATGTCGTCAACATAATCATAATGTGATATAGTTTGTGAACTCATTTACTTATGTGTGGACGCTGAATGGATTGTGTTAAGGTGAACTTTTAAGCCGTGTGGAGGTTGGATATATTATGTGAAATTGAATTTCTAAGGCTATGTGTGTGCGTCAGTGTATGGAGGAGGCTGGATAGTTTCTGTGAAGGTGAGTTTTTAAAGTTGTGTGTGGAGATTGGATGGCGTTTGTAAATTTGAGTTTCTAAAGACATTTTTGTGGAGGCTGGGTGGAATCTGTGAAATTTAGTTTCTAAACCCGTGTGTCTGGAGGCTGGAGGGATTCTGTGAAATTTAGTTTCTAACCCGCGTGTGTGGAGGCTGGAGGGATTCTGTGAAGGTAAGTTTCTAAACCCGCGCGCGTGCGCGTGCGTGCGTGCGTGCGCGAGTGTGTGAGTGTGTGTGAGTGTGTGGCAGGGTTCTGGGAAGGTGAGTTACTAAAGCCGTGTGGAGGGATTAATTCATTGTTCAGAAGAAAGATATTGTAGAGATACTTGGTCGATGTCAACTGTAAGAGATTGTCAGTAACCAGAATGAAGTGTTATCTAATGCATTAACATTTATTAAGTTTATTCATTCATTAAGATACTGAAATTAAAGCTATTGTTACTATCATATGTTAAATTCGAAACGTAAAAAGATTCAACATACAATGCAGTTTAAAAAACTTACGCACGACTTAAGACAATTTATTTTATTGTTTAGATTTAGTAACTATATTTAAATTTACCTCAAGCTAACATCTAATTCAGATTGATTCAAAGCATGTCTATTGATAATAGTGAGAAATGACAAGGACAATAAGAAACATGAAACGGAAATGTAAATTCCATATATGTTACCTATGTATTCGGCCAGGACTCGAGGGAAATTCTCGTCCAATTCACGACCTCGTGTATCGTCAATTGTGTGTTAGTATTTTCCATTTCGACTGACTACTTTCACGAAGAGGAAATGTTTCTTGTTACATCCTGGCCTTTAATAATTTTTTTTTTTTTTTTTTTTTTACTTTTTTGTTCTAAAAGTAATTTGTCACTTTAAGATAGAATATATTTGCAAACTCCAATTTAACATATATCCAGTAAGTAAAGTCGCAAAGGGGTTTCTCTCAGTGTATATTGGCAGTTAACTTATTTCATTATCTACATGCTTGCATTAAAATACATTTTTAATCAAAACTTCACTACTAATAGGATTACAATAAAAATTAAGGTGCCAATAGTTTTGTAATAAAATTATTGTAATAGATTATTGTTTTTGTGTAAAATGTATGAACAGTTAACAAGATATTTTGGTTTTAATGCCTTAAATGACCGCCATTTTTAAATGGGTAAAGATAACTCAATGGCTATTTTGATATCGTTAAATAGTATTACTGCAAAGAACTGTGCAAAATTTAAAGTAAGTCGGTCAAATCTTTCTTGAGGTATTAATTTTTAGACAGATATACACTAAACGTAATTTGGAGTACAATAAACAGATATACATAATAAAGTGGAATTCGATAAAACTCTATCCTTCATTTTCTGCCATAAATTACGTGTAGAATCCGAAAATATATAGCCAGGACACTTCAGTCACATATTTTGTAAGTCTGTGAAAGTATTCTTTACAAACATTTAAAATAAAACGTAGTTTAAAGTCGAAACAAAACTCATTCATTGTCTTAAATGGACCTTTCATGTAAAGGTTCATTTTAATTGCTTACATCAATGTAATATGTGTTCTCTTTCTTTTTAAACATATTATCTAATGTGTACATCACCGCTGGGTTACATTAAATTAATTATATTAATCTAAACAAGTAACGAAATATTATTTCTGAATCCGATGAATGTGTTCTTATATTGCACGAAAAATGTAATTCAGAATTGTCAAAAGTACTCTCTGTTCTTTGTGCAGTGTTTGAAATGCATACGGATTTTAATCTTACCGCTCTGTCAACAGAGACCGATATTGTACCGCGGGCGTTTAATATTTTTCATTCCGCTTTCAGTTACACAGTCGATCATTTGTCTACACTGGCCACACTATGTTGTGAAATATAAGAATTACTTTTAGCAGTATATTTTACACATATTACAATTAAAAACGATGTATCCATATGAGTATTTGTTTAACAAAAATATTCCACAAGTGCAGTCCAAGCCAGTAAACGGTTTATAAGGAATATAGGCCTAATTTGTTTTACTACTTACTATAATTGCCTCCTTTTATTCGGTACCCATTATGGTAATGCCTTTGGTCATAGAATGGAAACGTTTCGCTGTCTAGCTTGTAGATGGTATTATCTTATACTTTTATTGCTGTTCTATGGAACCTGTTGACATTTATGATCTACATGTGGTTGGCTCAGAATGCAGTCTCTTGGAACATTCATTGCAGGGGTCTTTTTTAGAGGACCCCCCCACTGTAGAAACATGTTCTATAGGAATATAGCCATACAAAGGGAAATAAAACATAACATAACAGTGATTCTATAAACCTAACATAACCTAAGTGGAGCCCTGTTCTAAAAAAGACCCCACAGCAGTCAAGAGGCATACAGCACAAAAAAATAGGGCTAAATCATCTGAGTGTGAATTTAGTCACTCAGTTAATAATTACCCTGCTTCCAGCTACATCCTTAGAATTACATCCTTAGACAGCAGCTATTATCGACATCGAATAGAGTTTACACAAATGATCCGTTTTGTTACAAATGCTACGTTTTGTAGCAAGTAATTTTCACACTATAAAGCGTATTAACAAAAATAAATATTTAGTCGTTAGGTTAGTAATTCATAAACTATCTCCAAACTGTAGTTAACACGTAAATAAATAGTGAAGTAATTTACTTGTTTACTTTTTATTTAATAATTGTTATTTGTTGAAGAAGTCTTAAATCGTTGCATTAAAACGCAAAATGCAAACGAATGAAAGTACAATAAATTTTTTTTTTTTATTGTAAGTAACATTTCGTTAATCTACTCACAATCACGACTTTAAAAATAAGAAGAAACGGGAATAGCAGGAATTTTATCACATTCCATTATTATCCATATCCATTATTCTATTACAAAAGAATAGGTGGAATAGCAGGGCATTTTATCACATTGGTATGATGATTCATGAATGGAGAGGAAGGGAACTGCTTTTACGGCAGTAACAAGCGTGCATACAAACAACAGGACGACAATAGTAGTTGCTCTTGCGGGTGACAGTAGACGATCAACTGTCTATATTTTATTTAGAGAGAGTTGAGAGCGAAGATCCACCAACAGCTGTTGAAACGTAGGCGCTAGGCCGATTCACAGGCGTTCACACGTTGCTGTAGTGATGAACTGTCCTATCTGCCTGGGTCTAACTAACTGACTGGCTGCTTACTGGGGATTTCAATGAATCAGTCTTGTTGTAAATCAAGGGTCCACGTGGACAATCTCTTTTTATTGGTCGGCGCTCTTGTGACAACGATAGTAGGCCTACAAGTGGAACCTCACTCTCAACTCTCGGCAAACAGCGTACATAGCTTCAGCAGACTGGCGCAAAGGTTGTTACTGCGCATGTCCAGTTCGGAGCTCAGACACTACCGTCGTGCTATCACTTTATACTAACAGAACAGACAAATATACTGTATTACATAAGTCAATTAAATCCAAAAAGTATGTTAATCTTTATTGCAAGAGAAAAGCTATGACAGTCGTATGATATGTCTGTTATCATTGAAGTGCACGGAAGCCTACTAGTAGGCTATCGCAGACAACTTTACTCTTGCTCAATGTTTACCATTTTTGGCAAAAAGTAAACTTTAAATTGTTTACATACATCAAATAACTGAAACCCCTCAAACACGCCGACGTTTGTTGGGAGTGTGTTAAAAGACTGTGTCAGTTAGTTCTAAGAGTGAGCCTAATTAATGAAAGTGGTGTGACATTGTTCTTTGTGATTAATGTGTTGGCAACCCTGCTCGTTGTCGCAGCCGGTGGCCACTCATTGCAGCCAACTTTACACTTAAAAAATATCTCTATTTTGTATTGCACAGTAAAAGCAATACGTCAAAAGTTGAAATCCGGACAATTCTTTAAACATCTTAATTAATTAACAATTATTTTGTCATATTTGAAAAGTAATTTAGAAAATACATTTCCTGCCAACATGTCATCTGCAAATTAAATCAAACAACAGTTTTGTAATCTTTTATCTACGTCCCTTAATTAAATTGCTCCTTGATGTAATTTATGAGCGTCAGCTGAGTTAACTTATCAGTACTTCTAGTTTTGTTTTTGTGTCATCCTCATTCATGTTTAAAGAGAATAATTATATTTAATCAACTAAAGCTCAGTTAAGTGGAATTTTATCATTAAATAATACATTATGACAATCGTTAAATTTATGTAAAATTAATATAACGCAAATAGTGAACATATTCATTATTATTATTATTATTCATTCGTAAGACGCTGATCGTAGAGATAAGGGTGAATATTAGTGGTTAATGAGTGTGATGATTGTAGATAAACGAGTGTAGTCATTGTTACTAGCTAAGGTCGACTGTTCCTTAGAAAGAGCCATTTACGCGGACCTAAAGCTTTACGCAGAATCCGAGCCACGTAGTATTGGTCTGATTCTCTGTTATCTTCCCTACACAACACCCAGATACTGACTACCAGCCAACATGGACACCCCAGACAGCTGGGTTAAAGCAGTAGGCCACTAATGCCTTATTTAGTATGTATGTGGCATAATTGACACATAATATGCATACGTTGATGAAATGGGAAAAATACAGTGCGTGGGAATATATCGTGATCCATACGCGATATGTCAGTATATGTTCGTTAAAACTCTACCATCCTAGTAACATTTCAGAAAATTATCCTTGTTTATACAAAATACTTAGCATGTTTTTTTTAGATATTGAAATTTTAAAATTCTTCAAACTACCCAATTTGGAATAAATACTCACCCATTATTTAGTAAAACACTTTATCTTTACTATTTAATTGTGTAATATCTTCTAGCTTTATTGTGTATTTATTAAAAAATTAAATGTTTGTTAAAACTAATCTTATTTTGGCTGAAGTAAATTGTGTGAGGGAGTGAGATACTTATCACAGGAAACAAAACACAGAGAAACGCATTTGTTTTTATTAGGGCAGAGATATTTGTCGTAGGTGTGGCAACGTTGGGAGTCATCGGGGACAAAAGCGTTAGGCCCTGCGATATTCCCAGCCTTTGTTGTCGCAGGCAGGACACGGCCCGCTCTGGGGAAATCCTTTTTCAATCCACCACCTAATATATTGTGTATTGTCTTCCCTCTGACTACCAATATACCTGAATTGATTGTTCAATTTATGCAACTGTTGGAATGTTAGCGTTCTAAATAAATATTTCTTTCCACGTGAATTAAGTGTGAAAAGTGTTCAGCTACGATTTATGTATTTTTTATTATTTATTTTTTTAACAATTAATGAACAACATCTTGGCCCCGCCAAGTTGTACAGAACTTGTCGGCGACTTCAATTTCTAGAAAAGAAAAATTACAAATTATTTAAATCTACAAATATGTTATAATAAGAATTAACATTTTCATTAGAAGCATCCAACAATAAAGCGGCTGTGGTTCAGGGCATGCACAATAATACTATCGGCAGCTTGAGTTATCGTTTATACGCAAGTTAAAAAAACACCAGTTTAAATAAATAACAATATTAATATCTATATAACAACAAAACACAAATGACAAGATATAATAGATATAAACATAACAATATACTCCTACCAAATTTATAACAAATAACACAAATAAAAATAAATGAAAAATTTACTTTTGACAAACTTTGGATCAAAGTAAAGCGATATGTAGAATACACCTATGACCAATATTAATAATAAAAAAAAAACTGAATATTTATACAAAAAAAAAAAAAAATACAAACAATAAACATGATATATATTTAAAATATCACTAAAAACAAATTGCGACGTATACAATTTTTAAACCTCGATGATTACGGAAATTAATCATAAACTAAAATTTAATTGATCTATTTTATTAATTGTTGTAACAATACTTAATTTTGTTTAAAAAAAGGTGACTAAGTAGTTAAAATGCTACTTTGTCAGTAATGTATTACTTGCAATGGTGAACTCATCATATTCACGCAATTTTAAGTTTCTTTAAAGATATTAATGTAAAATAGTATCATTAGGGTTGTAAATATCTGAAGAAAGCTTAAATGTAAATTATTTGAAAGTATAAAATGTCAAAAAGTGTTTCAGATATTTGATTAAAAGATAAAAAGCCACAAACGCTGAAATATCAAAAAGTATTTAATGTAGTTACTACATAATTAGTGCTTTGGGATTGAAACCATAATTTACCTTTTATCAAGTCATAAACAAGTCAACTGAATCTAAAAGAGAAGTTACCACGTGAGGGTTGGCAGCAATGACCGTCAGCTGTTACTGAGACCAGTCTTGCCACAACATTAATCACAAAAAACACTGTCACATACTGGTTTAATTAATTATATTACCTGGAATAACTTGGAGATGGTTTCAAACCTACTCCTTAACCCGCAGTCAAGGTTTTGAAATTATTTATCATACTCTCCTTCATAGAAAACATATTATTATATATGATAATAATATATATTTCAAATATTATTATCAGTTTTATTGGTACCAAGCAAATAACAAAATTTATAACTAAATAAAACAATTAAGATGTATTGTTTACAAACTAATAGTACTGCAAACATTAGAAGTGATGTTGATATTATCGTGTTAAGTGACTTATTATAGTAATTATTGTTACATTAGAAGTTGTTTATTAATATGGTATTTATAATCTTGTCATAGTATTTAAGTTTAGTTCTGTTATTATGGCGTATCAGTAGTTATTTTATGTCTATGCAGTGTTTAGGATAATAGGCCTATTCTGGTTTACTACATACATTTTTGTATCTTCATAATTTATATTATATTATTGTTTTAAGAAGTTTGTCTTGTTTAATTTATCTTGATGTTGTTTGAAGTTTATATTGTTTCATTTATATTGGTGTTGTTACATGTTTATCTTAGTGTTATTTATATTTATACTGTTGTTAAAGGTTTTTTTTTACAATATTAGTGGGTTTGCTTCTATTGCTGATATTTGAGTTATATCTTTGTTAACAATGTCATATGACTCCCTATCCAACTGGGCTTATTATCTACAACTTATTATTACTATTGCATTTGCATGCAAACCATATTGAGCTTTGTTTTATAATGACGTTTCTGTTATAATAATACTGATTCATATTTCAAACTGTATAATAAACTGCCAAACTATGTAAATGTTTTGTTTAAGTGGTGCATTGCTATACATATCACAATAAATAAATTTCGATTTAATAAACAAAAAACATTGTTTTCGCTTAATCACGGGATTTGTGTTGAAATATAATTTAAATGTACAGTCGTAAATAATATTAAGTTCCCACAAATATGAGCCAGTACTTTCTGTATAAAACCAACTGTTCAACTTAAAATTCTATCTTGGCACTAAAGATAATAATAACTAATCCTGCTTAAGGCTTCTGAAATTACATGTTAAACCCTTCTGAAGTCAAATGTTTTTAATTCACTTTTAATTAAATGAAACTCCCCGGTTACGTAATTGTTTAGATATATCTTTATTAAGGATGTCATTAATGTAGACATACAATTATATAATGAGTGCAAAATTGTTTATATCCGTGAATTGGTTTTGGGTACTTCATTCAACTTGTACATTTGGCATGCCCGAATAACATTTTAATGTTTTTCATTATTTTTATACTACTGTTGATCATTCAAACTAGGTTGACACTTACGTTATTCATATGTTTCAACCATGTTAAAATGTAGAAACTTCGAAAACTAACTTGATAAATAAGCGATCATTTTAATGTTTTTCATTATGTTTATACTACTGTTGATCATTCAAACTAAGTTGACACTTACGTTATTCATATGTTTCAACCATGTTAAAATGTAGAAACTTCGCAAACTAACTTGATAAATAAGCGATCATTTTAATGTTTTTCATTATGTTTATACTACTGTTGATCATTCAAACTATGTTCACACTTACGTTATTCATATGTTTCAACCATGTTAAAATGTAGAAACTTCGAAAACTAACTTGATAAATAAGCGATCATTTTAATGTTTTTCATTATGTTTATACTACTGTTGATCATTCACACTAAGTTGACACTTACGTTATTCATATGTTTCAACCATGTTAAAATGTAGAAACTTCGCAAACTAACTTGATAAATAAGCGATCATTTTAATGTTTTTCATTATGTTTATACTACTGTTGATCATTCAAACTATGTTCACACTTACGTTATTCATATGTTTCAACCATGTTAAAATGTAGAAACTTCGCAAACTAACTTGATAAATAAGCGATCATTTTAATGTTTTTCATTATGTTTATACTACTGTTGATCATTCAAACTAGGTTGACACTTACGTTATTCATATGTTTCAACCATGTTAAAATGTAGAAACTTCCCAAACTAACTTGGTAAATAAGCGATCATTTTAATGTTTTTCATTATGTTTATACTACTGTTGATCATTCAAACTAGGTTGACACTTACGTTATTCATATGTTTCAACCATGTTAAAATGTAGAAACTTCGCAAACTAACTTGGTAAATAAGCGATCATTTTAATGTTTTTCATTATGTTTATACTACTGTTGATCATTCAAACTAGGTTGACACTTACGTTATTCATATGTTTCAACCATGTTAAAATGTAGAAACTTCGCAAACTAACTTGGTAAATAAGCGATCATTTTAATGTTTTTCATTATGTTTATACTACTGTTGATCATTCAAACTAGGTTGACACTTACGTTATTCATATGTTTCAACCATGTAGAAACTTCGCAAACTAACTTGATAAATAAGCGATCATTTTAATGTTTTTCATTATGTTTATACTACTGTTGATCATTCAAACTAGGTTCACACTTACGTTATTCATATGTTTCAACCATGTTAAAATGTAGAAACTTCGCAAACTAACTTGATAAATAAGCGATCATTTTAATGTTTTTCATTATGTTTATACTACTGTTGATCATTCAAACTAGGTTGACACTTACGTTATTCATATGTTTCAACCATGTTAAAATGTAGAAACTTCGCAAACTAACTTGATAAATAAGCGATCATTTTAATGTTTAATATCCCTTCGCAAGTCTTTTTTTTTTTATACACATTCGATGTTACAACAGCCTTCTCCCTAACAGCCCTACAGATCGGGCCAAACCATGCTGTACTACTTCAGCTGTAAGGTTCGTGTTTATGATTAAAATGAAAATTTTACGATTATTAAAGGACCAATATTGTGGATCATAAGTTGATTAAAACTGATCAATAATTACATTTAAAGTGTCAGATATTTAACTGTAAAAAACTATAAATTTATTCAATTGTTTAAAAAAACCATCTTAGGGTCCACTAGAACAGGTCTTCACCGTTCAAATAACACCTCTTGTGTTACGATACTATCATTATTACGAACCTAATCGTTGAAATAGAAACTCATGTGTTGGACGTTTTTCGTGGAGCGAACGGTCCACTTAAATTGAATAACCTCATCCGATAAACTTCTTTTTAAATCGCACCTATTTTAACATGTTTAAAGAACTATTTATTACACACTCTGAATGTCATGTATGAACTCATGCCTGTTGAATTTGAACTTTATTAAGTGTTATTATAATATTAAGCTAGTTTGAATCTTTGTGTGGGAATAACTGAAATTTAAAACGGAAAACTCTTGAGTTCATACTTTTTAAATATTATTTATAACCTTGAAAAGGACGTGTTAAATGAAGCAAACTGCGGCTCTTTACTTTGGTTTTATCTCAATAGTGTGATATTCTTGTTTCAAACAATAGGATAACATGCGGTCCTCTTGGTCCAGCCGATGATATCCTTCAGTTGTTTGTCGTTCCATCGATCCTGGCCCATGACAGCCCTAGTCAAAGGGCTGTGGGAAGTGTCCTCGACGGGTAGCAGCTTGGCAAATTTCATCAGCTCGGTGATTTTCATTAGGGCATGGCCTCAGGCCCGGCTTTGCCCTTTACCACTCCATTTATTGAGTCTCTCGTCTACCTCCACCAGTTTTCTTGGTGTACCTAATTTCCCTCTGCATATCCACGTTTACTTTTTATTTTCTGTTCCTTTTTTATGTTTATACAGGGGTTTTAGATTAATCTGTATTCTTTTTTTCCTTCTTTTCCATTATTAGTCAATATTATTTTATTATTAGTCAATAAGACCAAGTTATTTGAGTCAATATTTGTAATCATTTTTTATAAATACTGAAATAATTGTAATGAATTTACGGATTTCAATAATCTTACATTTTATTTACCCTTTTATCTAATACTTCTCACTAGTCAAACATAATACATAGTGTCCACACCACATTAACTCTGTACGATAATCGAGATTGAGATGTATGGGGTGTTTATCCAGGCACCCAGTTGACAGCTTTAAGGAGATTGTATCTTAAGTAGAGTTATTCTTATCAAATCGTTTGTTTGCTCACCGCACTAGTTGTTTGCAACCTCCCCGCTAGGATCGCTTGGTTGTCAAGTAAAACGGCTGAGCTTCGCTACTGTATGTTAATATTAACTGTGATATCTAACCTAACGAAGTGGAATTCAATAATTATTCTGAGTAGTAAAACTAAACATTAATCAGTATGTTAAGTTCATTGTCTTATTTTGGCATCTTATTGATTAATAATAAAATCTAATAAATAATTAGTTTCGTCTTGCTTATGTCATGGATATTAAATAAATGCAGGTTAGTTGCGTGATAGAAAAGTATCGGTCGGCCACAACAACCAATGTGGGGTAACGAAGAGATATCCTGGTCTTGTGCAATAAATACAAATGTCTGGGGACACTACCTATTGGATTGGAGGCGAGCGCATGAATGTTGCAGATCCCGCCTTCCTCATGTGTCCAGGCACAACTAACGACACTCTCTTTCTCTTATTCTTCAACGACAATATTCTTATACTCCACACTCTGATAAAGGTATTATCTTGTATTTAGACTAATAATAATTTTATTTCTAAAAAATGTATAAACTGTGAAACAGCTGTTTGGAATTACTGGCCATAATTTTGCATGACAAAAATGCATAATTAACGGCCATTTCAGTTTTGCAATATAAGAAAAATGTGCTTATCATATATTATCAATTGTTATGAATAAAAACGGCAAATATTTTTAAATAATACATATCAATTAAAAATAAAATTTATGTAAACTAAAATTAAATTTCCGTACGTGCAGGTTAAAAAAGGCCACTATCACCAACTAATTAATGGCTCCAAATTTTAATAGAGGAGTTGAGTTGTAAAGATGTGTTTTATTTAAATAAATATTTAAATTATTAAATATATTTCTTTAAATTCTGTTTATTAAATATAATTCTACAAATTAAACGCATGTTTTCATGTCGAGCGACAGAGATTTTGTTACGAAATTTTCTTTTAGCTACTAAATTTCAAATTTTATCGAATCTCTGTCTTCTTTATCATATGGTATACAAAGACATATTTTCCCTGATATTTAGTTTTCTTAACAGTTAATGAAAGCGGAATTTTTTTAAGTACAAATTTGTAGTCTTATCTTGAACTCACTGCCGGACTCCCTGAAAACTGAGGGTAGACTGCGGAGATTGGAAAGACAGATAAAAGAGTTTTTGCTTCAGGGTTGCCACTACAGCGTTAAAGAATTTACGGCGTAGTGTTGTAAGGTTAGTTTATGGCCAGCTGAGAGATAATCTTATATTTTATTTATCTTCAGTTAGAAGATTGTCACCTGGTATGTCTAAGTTAGTGCGCTTCATGATTTAATGTGATATAGTTATAATACCAAGATGACACTGTATTATTATGTAGCAACTAAAATAAAGCGTTTCTATCTCTCTTTATAAATTTAACACCAACTAAACAACACGAAATGAGTTAATCTGTTTAGTGCAGTAAGTCAAAGTTGCAAAATAGAATTTTGAGTGACTCTTCTCTCGTAGTAGTCGGGGGTTTGATAGGCTTTTCCATATAAAGACTTTTAGTTCGGAAAGCTAATGTTACTATTGTTAGCTATCCTGAAGATGCACTTGTGAACAGTCGAAACTAGTAGCTTGTCTTATCAATGTACATTCGGATTACTTGAATGTACATAACTTGATGACTACAGTATGTAGTGACAACCACAACGTTTAGGATCTGTTGTGCCACATTATGTCAGACTGCAAGTCTTCAGAAGATCTCTGCCGGCATTTAAAGAGTATGTGTTAACTCTAGGGATATTAGAGAGAGGGGGGGGGTAATTTTTCCTGCGCATGCGTCGACTACGCCTTAAGTTGCCTAACATGACGTGTACAGGGAGTAGATTGAAACGATCGATATATAACGTAACACCGATTGAATGAACATAATGGTGGTTGAAACAAACACCGATCGACTTTGGGTTTTAATGTGAGATGTTTAAGATATTCGTCACTTTAATTTACTAATAAACGTAAATTTAAAAAATCTGCAACATCAAATGTATACACTTTTTCGTTGACGATACTTGGAGAACATGCAGCGTATTTCAATGGCGCCAGGAAGTTTTATATTGCACAAGTTCTGCAGGAGTTGTTCACTATCAGAAAAAGGCTATCAGCACAAGGGGAACTTGTGAGTCCGGACGCGAGCACTTCTTTCACCCCTTACATATTTCATCCTGACCCCAGAGTTGGAAGTTGTTACACGTGGTCTCCTAATGGTCTTTGTTTAAGGGTCAAGTCTTGGTTGTAATTTCTAGACAGAACAATATTCTCTTTAATTTCTACGACATATAAATCTTTACAATCAAAAAACTCTAATAATGTTAATAGTATATTAATACATATCTCGGTGTACATTAGTCATAAAATCAATGATAGGCTATTGATTTTAAACACATTGACAGTTCACTTGTTAGTGGTTCGGTTACTATTCAGTGTGTCCCATAACTATCTAAAAAAAGTATAGAACGCGTTGCTTGAGGAAAATCTAAGAGGTTTTCTTGTTGCGAAATTGAATTTGGAGCGTCCCTACTGTTTTATGGAAGTTTCAGACCTTTCTTCGCAAATATGAATAACTCAAACACGTAAACGTGTCAAGTAATTAAATATATTTGGACTACTGTAGTGTTGAATGATAGTAAACAAATATCCAATAGTAAATGTTTTTATTATTATTATTTTCTTATGAGAATTTCCAAATTAGAGTTAACTTTACCTCCAACATTTTATTTACTGTACATTTTTTTCATATCGTTATACAACTTGGAGATAACTCATCGCACGTTAGATTTTGAAAGGAATATTTTCATGAGCAATTTTTTATTCAGCGTATTTTGCCTAAATACAGCCCATCTAACCACCCAGGAGTTTTTCTAATGTTTCATAGATATTATTGTGGAACTCCCGTAAAACCGTAGAGGAGGTTCAGATGCAATTTGCAAAATGGGGAAAGAGTTTTAGTTTATGCTCAAGGATGTTTCTATAAATTTTAAATATTTTCAGATAGTTACGAGGAATAAAATGAACCCCCTTTATTTTGATCAAAGTCGTTTGTTGGTATTTGAACGAATATCAAAATACTTGTATTACTGTAGGAATCGTATGTAAAGTTGCGTCCACTTTACAATCACAGAAACTCTTGACTCGCCAAATTTATATTTTGTTACTTGTTATTTACAGCACTGTCTTCTTAATTTTATTTGCTTGGATTAATAAATCATATTGTAAAAAGTTATGTACACAAAGTATATTAAAAAGTCATACTTTGCCTTTTTCCGAAGTATATTTCGGTATGATTTAATCTTTTATGGAAATGGCAGTAAGATAAATGAAATTCTTCCTACCCAGAAGAAATATAACGGCTCTGTCCATGACGCTCAGTGGAGGCACTGCTTATAAAGCTTAGAATATTACTAGTGTCATATTGTCTGTATGACATCTATGTAGGACAGCTAGTGTCATAAATCTGTATATTTATGATCTCATGAGGTTCACATTGCAGCAATTTTTTAATTTGTTTTTGAATAGTGTCCATACCATTTAAAGTGCTAATTTACAGTGTCCTAGAATTTTATATGGAACTAGAAAGAACAAAAACATTGGTCCAATAATAGATTTAGTAAAACTTTAAATACCCATATTTAAAGCCAAAAAGGTTATAATAAATTTGACAGAAAGGTTCTGCTGGCAGACGTATTGTATCTAAATAATTTTTATAAATGGTTGCTAAAACCTCCCTTCTATATTACTGAAGAATTCTTCACAGAAAGGAATATTGACTTTTAACATGTCAGAAGGCTATTAAATGAATATTATTTTCGTTGGTTATTATTATTTTATTAATGTATCTATATGGGGAAACTATGTCTTTACAACTTCATTGAACTGTTGAATATTATTATTTGTTTGGTCTTCATTTTTTTATTGTAAATTATACTGTTTTATTCATGAGAGTATTTTTTTAACGTTGTTTTCTTATTATGTGTATTTTAAATGTTATCACTGTTATGCTGGTAGCGTAGTTGGTTCAATCCCAGCTTCATAAGCTAAAGGTTCTCAGTTCGATCACAATCATAGTCATAACACATTTTGAGAAGGATCAGCTGATAACCACCGGCTGTTCATTTGTCATGGAATAGTCGGCCTTGGTTTGTAACAATGACTACATTCGCTCATCTACACTCATCACACTCATTCGAAGTCCATTTTCGCCCATATCTTGACGATCGGCGTATTATGAATAAAAAAAAAAATAATAATAAACTAGCCGACCCGTGCGAAGCATTCGCACTGTATTCTCTTTAAATCCCTCTTAATTAAAAGTGCACACAGTATAGTTAGTAAAGCATAGTTAGAGTGCAATTTAACATAATGTAAATATGGATTAAAGAAGAAATAAAATATGTCAGTTTAAATTTAATATAATTTATTTTATAACTGTTAGGTTAAGTTATTTACAAATTAACAGCATATTTACAAATTCAAAGTACCTCTTTAAACACTATGTTTGATGTGATTATGTTTGTTTTGATTTATTTAATTCACATGTTACAGCTGATCGAATAATGTAAATAAACACTTCAAGTTTAAATTACTTGCAGAATGATATAATAAGTCGTTTTTCAAATAAACTATTGGAATATGAGAGATTTGTATATTTTCATCAAGTAGTGGGTAAAAAAAGCTTTAAAATGACACCTCATTTATGAAAATTGGTGAAGAATTTAGGAAGTTATGGCGTAACGACAAAAAAAAGTACTTTAGAAATTATAATATAAATAGATGTGTCATCGTTTTTATTTACTTATTTGTTTTACTTTGTTGTTATTAATATTGAGTTTGATCACTTGTTATATTTTGTTATATAACAAGGGTGGGGAAAAACATGCAAACGCTTTCACAAAAACGTTATTTTTTTTCTTAGATAATTAATTTTTTTCGTATAATTTTTGATCGGAATAACTTACTTAAAACCATTAAAAATCTGAGAAATTATATTGTTAAAATTAGTTAATTAGACATTCAAATGACCGCTACTCTGGAAAGAATAAACCTTTCGAAGTCCGGTTTGCAGCAATCAATTTCCCTTCAATAGACCTTTCATTTGATACCAAACTCTACCTAGGCTTACGTTGAAGATGTTCGTTCAACTCCACGTGGGCCGTCCCCCTGAACAGATGAAATGTCGCTAATGGCAGCAAAAAGTATGTTCTTTGTAACCATGATGTACAAGATTTGACTTTTAGAAGTGAAGTCATACAAAAGTTTTGAAAGCGTTTCCATATTTTTTTTCCACCCTGTATATATAAATATATATTTTGTACGCTTTCAACTTTTTATTTTATGGTTCAATTTCTGTTATTATTCATTGTTACTTATTTGTTTTTTACGGTTTTTACGAAGTTACCTTTTGTTCCTTGTTATTTTATATGTAGTGGTTTAAGTTTTTTTAATTAATTAAATATTTAAAGTCAATTTATGTTCCTGTTTCTTTGTTTGTAGTTAAATTCGCCTTAATTAATCCATAGAGCCCATATCATTTTATTATTAATATTATTACGAGTATTGTTTACTTTAATCTGTGTATTTAGCTTACCAGTTATTGACCGCAGCTTAGGCTTAGTTAAGTACAGCACATGATAAATAATTGTTAATGTTTGTTGCCTATAGCAACATTAATTGATTTGATTATTACTATCGTTTCCCTTTTAAATTCAATATTCTTACCCATTACAATATCTTTGAAAATTTAAAAGTAAGGACATTTACGTTTGATGTAGTAACTGAACGGTATTCAATACAGTTATCACTACAGCGCAGTTGTCAGCTATTGTCACTCAAGTGATTGTGAAAGCATCACGTCTTACAGACATTGGTGTAATTGATACTAATTAACTAACAATTTGAGGACGCTCAAAGCATTGATTGCAAATGAACATATTACATCTAAGTACGTACAAAATTAAATTTGCTCTAGTTTCTAACGCCTCTTTGAACTCGTCTAGCTATCTGTAATATGAAAATTTGTATAGACTTTACCTCGATAGGATGTCTTAGAAACATGTCTTTCCTATCTTGTGAGTTACATTTATTACTATAAGGTATTACGTCGCCGGCAACGTGGTGTTTCCAAGGTTCGAATCCTCAACTGGAGTAACGGTCGTTACTTCACTCGTTTAAGTTCTCGCCCTGACGCGCAGGCACATGTGAAATGACGAGTAAAGTTTTTAATATACTGTATATGTTTAAAAAAAGAATATATATTTACTATATTTCGATTTAAATTTTATACTGTAAGTGATTAGGTCTTTACAAAAAATTAGTACAAAGAAACAATTTTACATTAAACTATTGATAAGTAAGTTATGCGGGGTTGGCCCATGATGGAAGTCTTAGAAGTTTTAAATGTAAGTCTACCTTAACTTATACCTCATTTTAAAGGTCTTTGTTTGTGCAATACAAAAGTGCAAACCTGAGGTCAAAGGATGACTCAGTCAGAAAATTCAGCCACTTAAAGAATTTAGTGTCAGGGTTGGACAAAAGTTTGGAATATATTTTATTCATATTTTTTGCCTCCAGAATCGTTTTAGTAACTAATTTAACTAGGGTTATTTACCCGATACTGTCAACGATTCTAGTGGTGTTTAGTAATTGCTGATTACTATAGTTTCGACCTCATTGGGTCATTATCAAATCATACAATTAAACTATTGAAAGAAATGTAATGAAACTGTGTAGTTATGTACAACTGTGTCCTTATATCAAACATGTAGGCATATTTCACTTGTTAGCCAGAGGATGGCCCATAAAGGAAGTCTTAAAAATTTGTAATGTAATCTACTTCGAGTTATGCCTCATTTAAAGGTCTTTTTGTACAATACAAAAGTGCAAACCTGAAGTAAAAAACATGACCCAGTCAGAAAATACAGTGATTCAAAGAATTTAATATCATATTATTAATTCTTCTCAGTTATACGGCTATTTATTTAACAGTTTGAAGTCCCTGTTTGGTCTTTAACAATCGTAACGAGCGACTGCATTATAAAAATACTATGTTCTTTAACAAAAATAAAAATAAGAAAGAAAAATTATTAAAACCTTTTTAATAATTTTACCCTAAAAATAGTTTAAGAATATTATTATAATAATTTGTTACTTATTTTTCAAAATTAATCTCTCATATTCAGTCAGATAAATTATAGATATACGGAGCAATAATTTAACTAACAATAATAACTATCTTATCCTTGTTCTTAAGCAGTATTAGTTATATTATATTACATTCTCTAAGGGTCTATATTTTCTGACTGGGTCGTCCTTCTAACCTCTGGTTATTTTACAAACAAAAACCTTTAAAATGAAGTGTAACTCGAGTTAGGCTTTTATAATAATTTGTAAGACTTCCTTCATGGGCCATTCTTTGGATATGCAAAAAACAAGTGAAATGTGCCGAAATGTTTGATATAAGGATACGTACATAACTACAAAGTTTAATTACATTTCTTTCAATAGTTTTAAAATTAATAAATATATTCCAGAATTTTGCCCAACCCTGACATTAAATTCTTTAGGTAGCTGTATTTTCTGACTGGGTCATACTGTTGATCTCAGGTTTGCAATTTTGTATTATACAAACAAAGACCTTTAAAATAAGGTATAAGTCAAGGTTTAAATTAAAAATGTGCAAGACTTCATGGGTCAACCCCTGCAAAGACGAAAAACTAGAAAAATATGTGTAAATGTTTGGTATATAGACATGTACGTAACTGCAAAGTTTCATTATATATCTTTCAATAGTTTCTATATTAATAAATATATTCCAGACTTTTGCCCAAGTATACGAATCCTTATAAGGAAAGATTGTTTTCTTCTTACTTGCCTCAAATATTTTGTCAAGTAAGATAATATGGAATTTACAAATTAACTACGTATTTTGATAAATAAATTAAGCTTACAATGATTACAAACACTTGAAAGACGATTCACGTGTTTCGTAACGAAGTGACTGATTCATACATTACAATAATTTGAAAGACGATTCACTTATTGTAATTAACTTCAGAGAGGTAATTTCACTCTGAAGTGACTGGCCCATCCATTACAATAACTTGATAGACGATTCACGCGTGTCGTTACGAAGTGACTGACTCATCCATTACAATAACTTGATAGACGGTTCACGTGTGCCGTTACGAAGTGACTGACTCATCCATTACAATAACTTGATAGACGGTTCACGTGTGCCGTTACGAAGTGACTGACTCATCCATTACAATAACTTGATAGACGGTTCACGTGTGCCGTTACGAAGTGACTGACTCATCCATTACAATAACTTGATAGACGACTCACGTGTGACGTTACGAAGTGACTGACTCATCCATTACAATAACTTCAAAGACGATGCACGTGTGTTGTTACTAAGTGACTGACTCATCCATTGCAGGAGAACAAAGCACGTGGCGGTGCTATCAGCGGATCTCTTGTTTCATAACTTTCGTTACGTCCCGACGACTCCAGCCCTCCGCGTTATCCAGCCCAACCTTCTGTAATTAATTTCCCCAAAGCTGCTTACTTTGCTACCAAGTTAAATGTTAGCTTTTGTCCCCCCCCCCCGTCCCGTGGTTGGCTTACACTCATGCTGCTACTTATTGGTGTGTGTTTTGCTTTGTTTGTTCACTCTCGTCTTTTATCTAATTCTCGCATCGCTTGTTGCAGGAATCTGGTGTACAATCTCAGCACTACGGACCTCTCCGAAAACCAGGTACGTTAGTTTGTTTATATAGTCTATTTTAGTTGTGAGGCATTAAAAAGGTGATTTAATGTTTAACTTTTAGGCATCCTGACCATCCAGTGACACATTCGTGAAAGGTCATTGGGTCTTTAGTTATCATACAAAATAATTAACTTTTACCTTGAATTTAAATGAAAGTAATGTAGCTGAAAGTAAGTTTATTGAATACATTTTTCGAATCGAAAATGTATAGAATGGAAAAGTGTATAGGAAAACCTACACGATTTATGGTGGCCTTCCTACGCACCCTACTCTCGAGTTTGACAGTTATCACACCTACAAATCGTAAGTACGAATTATATTATTAAGGTGGTCGTTTCTCAAACCGCCAAGTCACCGTCAGCGGGCTAAAACATGCTGTTTCAACTGCACGGTTCGTGTTTATTACTAAACGAGTTATTATTATTAAAGTTCCAATCTAGTCATCTATAAGTTGATATACGATTTTTAATTTAAAACCGTCAAGAATTAAATGTAAAGTTTCGCATATTTAACTGTAGAGCAGTTATAAAAATACTCAGCCTTTTACAAAAATGTATGGTCCACTAGAACAGTTCTTTGCCTTACAAATTACACTTATTTCGATACGATCGTTACTATGGGCCGTATCGTTGAAATAGAAACCCACTTTTTGGCGTTTTTAGTAATGTGAAATGGGCCCCCGTAAGAGTATGCAGAGTATTTCGGTCATGTTGGTTTCAATCCCATAAGAACAATGTTATTATTTTCGAATCCATATTTTTTCGTTATTTTTTTTACCAAAAGTTGTGTATGAGGCGTAATTTTTAACCCCGTCATATTGTGAATTAGATTTACTTTTTGATATTCTGAATACATACGCCTAGTTTCGAGAAATAGCTGAAAATAAAAACTTCAAATTAAATATTTTATGTATATTTTTAAAAGCTAATTAAACATTCGCAAAGCAATTCCAACGCAATTATTGATCAAATTCAATTAGTTTGGGAAAAATCCGTTTAAAAGTAACTTTTTAATTTGGATACGTGTGATTGTATATCCGGTTATAAAATAACAGTTCTTATGGGATTAAAACCAACAGCCTCGACCTTGGCCACAGACTCTGCAGACTCTTAAGATCCATAAATCCTAGAAGATAATTCTCCCCAGAAAATCAAAATGAAGTAAACCTTCCTGCATTTACTTTAGAGAGCTTAAATAAAGTTATTTATTCAGCTTTGTTCGATAAACTGTGAGAAAGTATCTTTCACAAATAAATATTTTACAGTCAAGAACATGAATTATACGATGCTATTGATGCAACGTTATAGTTGTAGAAACTCCATTTTAATGTAGTAAATCGAATGAACAATTTTACTATTTTTAATCGAATAAATCTGCTATATGATGCATTAATGAGAATATAAACCTTGACCTTGTCTAGCAAAATTTTCATATTGCAGTCAAGTAAGCTTAACCTCGAATTAGAAAAAAAAAATACTGGAGATGAAATTTTTAGGAAATTTTAAAAAATGACTTCTTCAATAATTACAAATGTTGAGATGTCAAAACACACCAGTTCTGCATTTTATAACGCAGTTTAATAAAAAATATTAGTCCTAATTTTTTTTATCTTTTTTTGTGAATTATTAGGTCTTAATTTTGAATAAGGTATGAAACAAATAATTCCTTAAATACCTACATCCGTTTTTCATAAGTTTTGCCAAAATACTTACTCTTACGTTTTATAAAGTTCTTAAGTTTTCTGTAGTTATATTGACATACAGTTGTAGACGAAATCGTATAAACCAAGCAGGTAGTTGTTTATATATTCGTATTAACATCCAAGGTGTTGCAGATGAAGTCGTATAAATGATTCAGGAAGTTGTATATAGATTCTTATAAAAGAAGTGAGGAGTTGTAGATTTACAACAGGTATGTGCAGTGCAAGGACCGTTGAAATGAAATGGAAGACGTCTTTATTAGGGGCGAAGTTTAGGAATATAAAGTCCTCTCTTCCACTTATTTCCACGTGCATTACGCCCATAATACTTAAAGTCCATGAGCGACAGCGGTGAGGTAAGGTTTCACAAGTACATGTAACAAAACTGCACCATTTGTACCACAATATTTAGTATATTCGTCAAAAATCAACTGAACGTTAACTTAGGATGTGTTTGACGGTCAAAAAAGTTCCTGGAATTAGACACTAAGACCGTCATCGGTGGAATGTACCTTCCTCGTTAGGAATGGACATGTTGAATTGTTTTCGCAAGGGTGTGGGAATTTGACACTACTGGAAATATCAGTGGGGAATGGTAAATGACAAGTCGCGTGATTGCAAAGTCGAACTGCCAACTATGGATCACATTGCTATTGAGTGCCCATTGCGTTCTTTCAGGGTGGATTAGCTTGTCTTCATTCAGTCGGAGACATAGATGTTGAATGGTTACGACGTTTGGATTTATCTCTGAGAAAGGAGATCAATATTTAAACGTCAAGTACAGTACTTTGTGCTTTAGATTTTACTTTATTTAGATTTAGTTTATTGGTAGGTTTTAAATTTTTATTAGTTTGGTGGCGGGAAAAATATGAAAACGCTTTGACAACAACATTAGTTTTTTCCATAGATAATTTTATATTTAAATTTTTTTAATAATTCTGTTGCATAAAGTATAATCTTTTATCAGAATAATTTACTTTAAACCGTTGAATAGTGGAGAAATAATATTGTTAAAATTAGTTACTTTGAAATTCAAATAACCGCTACTCTGGAAAAGATAAAACGTTCGGAGTCCGGTTTGCGGCTATTAATTTCTCTTGGATAGGCCTTTCATTTGATACCAAACTTTACTTAGGCGTACGTTGAAGATTTTCGTTCAACTCCTCGTGGGCCGTCTCGCTGAAAAGATGAAATGTTGCTAACGACGTCAAAAATTATGTTCTTTGTAACCATGATGATGTACAAGAGTTGACATCATTTGACAAGTGAAGTCATACAAAAGCTGTGAAATCGTTTCCATTTTTTCCACCCTGTACATACTAGGATATTTACATTATGTATAATGATTTTTTAACGAAAATTAATTCATGACTAATGCCTTATTATTGTTCAGTTTAAAACTAACCACAAAATTACTCATGTGTTTGATTTTAACGTTTGACTAAAAATATTTTGTGACGTTTGTTTTTTAAAGAAAGAAAAATCTACGCATAGATTAAGTATTAGATATACGTTGTATCAGGATGTCCAGTAATAATGAATGTAATATATCGATATTCTCAAGTGGTAATTGTATCTCAGTGAAGTTGATTCAGGCTTTGCCCATTATTGGGAGTATGGAAGTGGGGCCATTGAGTTGTTTTCGTTTGAAAGTAATAAAATGTTTCCAGTTAGAAAGTTGCAGTATACATCGGTGTTCCCAAAGGAATCAAACTTTCTGATTTAACTTTACACCCCCGGGGAGTTTATGTAAGCTGCCTTTATGTGGCGGCGTATTTTTGGAACGGCCAACGAATTACGGTTGGTTTTACCTACTTAAATATTATCTCAGGCAATGTGAGGGTGGAAAACAGTATTTTCTTTTCAGTGTTAGGGAAAAATGAAACTGTACATATTTAGTATTTATTTGGTTACAGTTACATTTAAAATTTTATTGTTTGTATAATTTTATATATAGCTCAAAATATCACTAAATGTTTGAAATTTAAATGTTAAATATCTTACCTAAATACGGAGCGGAGAAAGAATATTTAGTCGGCACTGGTGGTGCAGTGCTGTAAATCAGCTATTTGGGGACAAATTGTTGAGGATATTGTAGGTGATAGGTTCTATGCTCGCTCCTCTTAATACCGACACGGCGTCCGCTCAATGGTTGCCATCGACGTGGACACTATTAGAGAAGTCTAGGGTGTCCATGTTGGATGGTAGTCAAGGTTTGGGTGTTGTCTAGGGAAGAGAACTGTGTATCAGGCGTGTCAGTTAAATCGGACCAACACTGTGTTTCGGATTCCACGAAAGAGCTGGTCCCTTAATTAAGCTCTTTCTGAAGAACACTCGACCTTAGTTAATAACAATGACTCGTTCTTCACACACTTCGCCCATATCTTGGCGATCGGCGTCTCAATTAAGAATGAATGAATTGAAAAGCCACTAAGACATGAATAATGGTAAAATATAGGAAATGTTTAATTATTGCTTATAATAAAGAAGATATATTTTTAAATATAATAATTGTGTTCTGTCATTAGAACTAATTTTCGCCCACTCCAAATGTATTAACAATATAATGTTCAAATGAAATAGCTCAAGTTTGCTTTTAAATTTATTTAATCTATTGAGTTTTAGCATTATTTCTTGAAGTATTATTTATGTATTAATTTATTATATTGCTAACGTTTTCATTCACAGGTTTTGAATGATTAGTCAGGGGAGGCGTAGCTAAGGGGCTAAGGCGATGGCTTGCCACGCAATCAGCCGGGTTCGGTTCCCGTTAAGACCACTAAAAGTTTTTGCCTTGCCGCTCCCGTAGTTCGGAAGTCACGTTAAGACGTTGGTCCCCAGGTTAAGTGTTAGAGAGGGCTTCTTAGCCCTAACTTCGCCTGGTTAAATAAGACGATCTTTAACTTTTAGGGATGAATGAAGGGAGGAGAAAGTTTTTTTAGGCGCAATCAAAAACTCACAATTTTAAATAATTTATATGAAGTGTCTACAGTAATTATGTTTTACTATAAAATTAGTGTAATAGAAAAATGTCCAAACTTTCATATCATTTATCAGCTGAATTTAAAGATAATGTCCTATCTGTTTCTATGAATGAGTGCAGTCTTGTTACTAGCTGGTTCTCTGGTTCTTAGAAAGGTTATTTATTACTTACGTATAGTAAAATTTTATGGGAGCTGACGGTCTTAAAGCTTGTAGTCGAATCTGAACCATGTAGTGAGTGTAGACCTCGGCCAACTAACAAGCCTGAACTAAGCCCGTGTCCGTGTTCGGATATCTCCTTTGAACGATATCCGAACACGGACAACCTAGATCTCGCCGTTAGTGTTCAAGCCGATGGAAACCATTGACTCGACGCTACCTCGTAATTAAGGGAACTGAGAACAAAAACTATCTTCTAAACTCTCCACAACTCTTAGCCCCTAAAGTAGCTGGATAACATGTTTACGCCAGTCCTTACTGTTATTTACAGTACAAGTAAACGTCACACAACACAAATTTATTACAATATAAGCACAAAATGCACAAATATATTACAAGTACAAAATGCACAAATATTATGGTGATCGATTTCGGTGAATTATGCTCACCTTCCTCAGACCAGAGGGATTCACACAAGATTCTTTTGTGAATCCCTCTGGTCTGAGGTAGGTGAGCGTGGTTCACCGAAATCGATCACCATAATATTTGTGCACTTTTTACTTGTAATATATTTGTGCATTTTGTGCTTATATTGTAATAAATTTGTGTTGTGTGACGTTTACTTGTACTGTATATGTAACAACATGTATTATGCTAATTAAAAAACTATTTGTTATTTACGTACAGAACATTCCGATTAAAAAAAATTGTATTATTATTAACATGCACTAAAACAGGCAATCGCCCAATTACATCGGTGCAACATAATTATAAAATAGTTGACATATTACTATAGTAGTGGGCAGTAAAACAAAATAATTAATATTATAAAGGAAGAATACGTAGTATTACAAGTTAACACGAAACAATAACAAATATAAACTTTTAGGGCAAAACATTGATTATCTGAACTTGAGAAAAAATAATTATTGCACTAAATATAATAAAAGATGAAATCGATATATTTCAAGATAACAAGAATCAGTAATATTTTTAACAAACTTTAAAGGCTAAACATAAATAAAACCCAATAACAATTGTGTACTATCAAGGCGAAGCAATTTAATAACTATAAACTATATACAAGCAACACATAAATAAATAAACCAACAATAATAACCCCAGAAAAAATTAATAATATCAAATAGATACAACCTAATTGTAAAAAAGTAAAAATAGAGGAAACTATGAACGATACAGCAAAAAAGTAAAGAATAAAAAAGTATTCCTTGAATTAAAAAAAGGTTGTAAATCTTGAAAGTAACAGCATTACAATTGTATGTAGTTCATTTTTAATTGGAATGTATGAATTTGGTGAATATATAGAGTATCTTGCTTTACATTTGACAAGCTAAGTTGATATTTGACTACTGGGAAACTAAACTAACATTCCTCCCAAAAGGTTTGTCAAACAATAATACAGCAATATATTGCTGTAGTACATGATTTGCTTATTTCCAAACTTAGGTACCGATATTAGATGATGACAACGAAAAAGTATGGAGTGTATATAGTGTTACATGCAATTTGTTTTTGGATTCTACACCTAATTTACAGAACAAAATTAAAGATACAATTTTGTTGCATTTGTTCCTCCCTTACTGAAGGTTTCATCACGTATTTTCAAGACAAGTTGTTCATAACTATTGTTATATTAAACAAGTGCATTCATGTCTGTATTAATACAAAATTCAACAAAATTTTAGGTAAAAAAATAAATAAAATGCTGACGAAGTTTAGGTTTTTTCAGCTTTTAGTCTTAGGAGAATTTATTATTAGGCCTTTGATTATGAAAATTCAATTTTTTAAGGGAGTCCTTTCTATTGTATTTCTTAGGCTGTTGGCATTGTATGTATTGTGATAACAGCTATTAGGCAGAATAAAGAAATCTAAGAAAAAGCAGAAATAGTATATATGTAAAAAATTGTAATTATTGGGAAAGATTATAAATTGTAAAAAAAGATTGTCTTATTTTACCAGGAGAAGTTAGGGCCAAGAAGCCCTCTCTAACACTTAACCTGGGGACCAGCGGCTTAAGGGTGACTTCCGAACCACCACCAGTGACCGAACAGACAGGCTGCGTGCAAGGACGGGATCGCTCGGGGACGCGACAAAGTGTCCCAACGACAAACTGAGCCAGTTTATTTGGGACAGATTGTCGTTGGGACACTTTGCTCGCACCGTGCAAAATTCCAAGGTGGCCCAGATTGTCCTTTCGTGAACTGACAAACTGGACCACATTCCTGAGTGGTACAGGTTGTCGTTGGGTCACTTTGTCTTCCATGTGCTATAAATCAGAAATGCCACTTTCAAAGGTCCTTGGTTTTTGCCTATGACACTGTACTGTAATAACACTAAATCTGGGGTTGGTTTTTGAAGCTGAAACTCTTTTAATCTTTAAACTGTAATGCCATTCATTCAGTTCACCCTGTAATTTTTTTAGTACACATTTATGTTACATTCATTATCACAAATTACAAGCTACATAATGACCTTTTATTTAAATACGTGTACATTCATCTATAACTGACTATTAATAGTTTTTTGAAACTAAAGCAGCAAACGTTTGCTTATCGTAAATGATACAATCTTATATTTATATATTTATACTTATATTTTGGTAACATCTCTAATAGAAATACATTTGTTTAGTTGTATTAATAATATTAATAACATATTAATATTAATGCTTTAATATTAAATAGTTTTTATTCACACTCATCTGGGTCCCTGACTGACTACTGGTAACAAGGTTACTACAAATAGTAATCCACTTTACATGTTATTAATATTAAGTAGTAGTCTAGTAAGTATTTTCTCTAATAAATAAGTTACTTAAAAACTGTATCGTCATATATGGTAAAAATGGTTTAAAGTTATTAATCTATATACATCTGCAATCTGAGCAAATTCTAATAAAAATAGTGAAAGTAGTTTAATTTGATGTAGAACAATGATATTATCTATTTTAAAGTGGAAAATATTATCCGCGTATTTTCTCATCATACAACAGATGAATTTAAGCTAGGTGATATAATTATAATAATCCCTAATGTCCAACATTGAATATGTTAATACAATTTATATTTCATTTAACATAAACAACAAACGTAATTTAACTTGTGTGTACGCGTACGTAAGTGTATTTACGTACGCAAACTATGTTTCTTTATTTATTTTATTTATACTTAAGACGCCGATCGTCAAGATATGGCTGAAAAGGAATGTTACCTACTAAATATTTTGTTTAAAAATAAATATTTTTGAATTCAATACTAGTTACTTTTTAGGGGTTACTTTTACTGTAAAAAATTAGGTATACGTTTTATTAATGTAAAGTAGATCTTATCCCATGTTGAATAAAACTATATTTTTCTTAAAACTTTAACTTTTTAATTGTTTTACAGCTACAAAAGGAAATAAGTTTACAAATTTATGATATATGTTTCTAAATAAATACTGAATGTTACAACTTTTATAACTAAATAAACCAATGAAAAACACATCAATCAGCACATTTTCAGATATATATGGATGGTCAAGTGTATGAACCAACCCAGGGATGTGTGAGTCACTCACCATCAACCATTAAAATAATACTTATGTTCGATTATAGGACTATTCGCTTTTAGGAAGACGCCTATTATACATTCCGATTAGGCTTAATGTGCTATAGTTGAAAAACTTTACCACTCTCTCGAGAGCTTTGAAGAATATAAATCAGTAGAGAAGACGAAAACCAGTAGAAATATATTTTCCTGTAGCATAATGCTGGATATTTCTAGAAAATGATGAACACGTGCTTTAAGAGACTTTAATTCTTTTTACTTTCTTTAACCATGACATTTAGAGTTAGATGAAAGTCAATACGCTACATTTTCTTTGCTATTATATACATGTTCTTTTGATCAGTTAATGTTTAATTGAGATTAATGAATATTAAATTATTAATTGTGTTATTTTATTTATTATTTAAATACCTTATGTATTAAGTTGCTTGTACTGTCACATTTAAAACCTAAAATGGTTCAGTTTGTCTTTTCCTGACAGAGTCAACCTGGACCACATTCCGGTGTGGTTCAATTTGTCTTATGGTCACTTTGTCTTTGGCTCACTTTGTCCTCTCACTGGATTTTAAAAGATGGTCCAGGATGTTGTTGGGACACTTTGTCCGCGTCCCGATCACTCAAACGACGGTCACCCACCCAAGGGACAGCCACGCTTAATGTTGCTGCACTCCGTTATCGTGAGATAACGTCAGAACCCTCCGGTCATGGCCACTGGCTAAATTGCTAAAGCAATCATAAGAAAAAGGCAAGAAGAATAAGCGGTCATGTTTACGACCAACCATCATTTCATTAAAAAAATTTAATAAGGTTTTTGTTCACTAGAATTTGAACAAATGTAATAAGGTGGTTAAAAAATTTATTGAAATAAGAGGAGATGTTAAAGTAAAATGATTAAGGAGTATTAATGACCAGAAACAAAATGGGTATAACAATGGATTATAGAAATATGTTATATCATGTAGTAAAAATGAAATATTCACTTATCACATCAATTTAGTTAAAAACAAGAATTAATTGTACTCTTAAGTTATTACTATTGCCACATTGGTGATAGTTTAACTGAATTATTCCATCTTCGTTGTAGTTAAATACCATTGTTTGAGCTTTTACATTTTAACGTATATTTTGGGTTACAGAAAAGTAAACATAACTTATAAAAAAGGAATAGGATTTAGAAGTTCAAAGCGGATTAATGTCCTATCTTATATTATTTTAAAAAGGCAAACATAAAATTTTAATCGACCTACTTACCTTTTATCCTTTACAATTTTATTTTGCAAAATTTGTCATTTTTATTACTTCTTTCTTACTCTTCTTTCTGAATTTCAGTAATAATACAAATTTAGCTTGGCACGTGCCTTCCTAATTAATTCTCTTCTGCCTGTAGTAATCCACGGTGTTACCACTACACAACTCAAACATACATCTTTCACCGTTAAGCCTCTCCCCCCACCCGCCCTTGACATGTCGCGGTGCCTCGCTACACTCATCTACCCCGACGTCACCCCTAAGCCCTGTCGTGGGAATGAGCGAAGCTCGTCCGTCTGCGTCAGATGTTAGATCGCTGTTCTTGTTCTGTGAAGAGGACTTGTGGTCAGAGCCCATTAAACACTGAGGACTGCGTCGGTTTTCCTGTAAACCCATAAAGATTTAATATTATTAGTAAACTCCTCGCTGTTTTCTATCTACTGTAGGCGTTAGAATGTCTATGTTACGAATTTTAAAAATAAAAAATAATTAAGTAGACATTGTTACACTTATTTCGTTTGCTTCGTTAGTGATTCGATCTTAAAGTACGTCAAATTGGCCGGTAGCGTAGTTTATTTTTATTCATGATTAGTCTTCTGGAATTGGCACTTGAAATAATAGGTTATGTACCTTACCGTCCTCAATTCCTGTATAAATTATAAATCCTCAAATCTCAATAAATATACAGCGTAGTTTAGTTAAAGCTAATGTTCATAAACTAATTGTTCTCAGTTCGATCCCACTCAAAGTCAAAACAAATTTTGAAAGCGTTTCAATTTTGAAAGGGAATTCATTTGCAATTTGGCTATTAATTAATGACACTTTCTAAGAAATAGTTGGCCTTAGTTTATAACAATGACTACATTCACTCATCGCACTCATTCAAAATCCATATTCACCCATATCTTGACGATCGGCGTCTTAAGAATAAATAAATAAGTCCTCTACTACCTCTACCTATTATAGTAAAGTTTGTGTTTTTGATTCACTCAGCTTCTTTAAACCTATTTTAATGGGTTTTTATGTTTGGTCATAGACGGGAGGAACCACGTCGAACATGACACGTGGAGTGCTTTGCGGCATTGTTTTTCTTATTAAAGACCTTTCAACTCAACGTACACTCTCATTTAATATTTCCTTCTGGTTCCTTGTGAGCCTCCGATGAGATAAAAACCTCACAGTTGTTTTCAAAAGTAGATCATAATAGGTAATGGTGATAAACCAATTATCATCGCCTTAACAGTAATGGTTAAATAGTTATTCAACCGTTCCTGGACTATTCAATTACACAGTTTATAATCAATGCCATCAGTATTGCGGCGAGCGCCTTCATCCTTTACCCGCAACACACGTCTGTGCCTAGATTGCTGGTGAGCGCCGTAGTATCTGTCTCCAATGAGGAACAGGTTTTCGTTATCAATTCTGTAAAATACACATTTTCATACATAAAATTCCATTTCAGGCTCATAATGTGCAATATATTATGACAATATATCTTTATTGTTGTCGTTTTAATAAATTAACCACTTACTTTCTTGCAACGTCCTTTCTTCATCATGTGAAGTAATGACATTTATAAGATTTTTGGAAGTAATGTATTTTTATATTTGGGTAGTCGTTTAAGTTTTTTTTTTTAACTAACCAGGGCATTAAAAAAGGTGCTGTAGTAATTCAATTTTTTGTTATGTATAACCACTATAAAAATATAATCTGATTGAACTGAAAATTGTCTCTTAGGAACTTTATTTAAACTCCTATGGAAGATTACAATGGAGGTGGCTTGGAGTAGCCTAGGAGAAACCTTTGTGAGATATGGTTGAACTGTTAGAGTAGGCTGAATTGTTCATTAAAGAATTTTATTAGGTAAAACTTTGAATGCCACTTGAAGTTATTTAATGCGTTCGCCTTTTAAGATGTGAATTTCGGATTTCAAATGTTTAGCCATTTAAAACACTATTGCTTACGTTTTGTTTCAGTATCTCGAGTAATTTTCCTTGCTCATGGAGTCTTCTTTAGTTTGTGTTATACATAACACATGTTTGTTTATATTCTGTGTAGAGGTAAAACATTTTAATTTATTTTCACGAAAATTTGTTCTTGTGTTTCTTGTTACTCACTATAGTTTATTGGGAACATTCTTTAATATTATTTAATTTCCATAAATCCTTTTTACACTGATAATGTAAAATATTTAATGCTAAAAAGTCTAATAGTTGTTGACATATCAATCACACTACCATCAACTACAACCTACTATCAATCCATTCCACGAACAACCCACCACACATTCAACACAAGCAACATCCACCATTAACCAAATCACTATCAACCTTACTCCATTACGGACCGCATCCCTCATCAATCACACTCTTCCATCAACCTCGTCACACTATCTACCAAATCCCGTTAGTATCAATCCATTACATTATCAACCCCACTTCATCATTCACCACACCCCATCACCAACCAAATCCCTCATCAACCACACTGCACTATCCACCTCACCCCACATTATCGATCCATCACATTCACAACCACATCACTAGCAAACCCCACCCACATTTTCATCAAAGACAATAAAACTATCAACCACACCCCATTATCAGTCCATCCTACTATCAACCTCACCCCACTATCATCAATTTCATTTTGAATGGATTGGATCTGGTTCACGTACAACAAATATTACTAAATCATCTGTATGGTTGTTATATTTGTTTATGGGCTGTGATTCAATGTAAAATATAAACATTTTACAATTTATATTTTTGCTACATTTGATGACAATGGATTGTTTGGATTCAAAATTGAGTACAGGTCTTATCTAACCATATTCAAGGAAGAAAAATGTTGACCCGTATGCTTTGCCAAAAGAAGGCAGTATTTGCAAGTTAAAACCCCCACAATCACTAGCAACACTGTACACTTGCACCTATGGCCGAATAAGTGTGCACCAATGAATAAACAGGATTGACACGCATTTGGCTTGCAAAGTCTCTCGCCAAGACGGTAACTACAAACTTACTGCATTGTGCACTGGTTTAACACCAAGACATTATACAGCCTCTTTAATGTGGAAAGTATGCGTCATTTCAAAAGTATATTCTGTTATATTCAAAAGTCAGTCATTTCATTTTAGTGTGGTTATTATTTGGACAAGACAAAATAAATGGAATAGTGTGATGAGTGCATAAGTCCAATCCTGTAGAGTCTGATAATACAGCACATGAAGTAATAAATAGAACAGGATCTTACGTGACGAGAGCTTAATCCAATCCTGTAGTGTCTGATAACAACACGTGAGGCTTTAAATAGAACAGGGCGTTATGCTGACGGGTGATTAGTTCAATCTAATAAATAGAACAGGGTATGTTGGTAACGTGTGCTCAGTCCAGTTCTGTAGGGTCTGATAACACATCTCGTGAGACTATAAATAGGAAGGGGTGTTACAGTGACCAGTGTTAAGTCCAATACTGTAGAGTCTGATAACACATCTCGTGAGACTATAAATAGGAAGAGGTGTTACAGTGACCAGTGTTAAGTCCAATCCTGTAGAGTCTGATAACACGTCTCGTGAGACTATAAATAGGAAGGGGTGTTACAGTGACCAGTGTTAAGCCCCATACTGTAGAGTCTGATAACACATCTCGTGAGACTATAAATAGGAAGGGGTGTTACAGTGACCAGTGTTATGTCCCATACTGTAGAGTCTAATAACACATCTCGTGAGACTATAAATAGGAAGGGGTGTTACAGTGACCAGTGTTAAGTCCAATACTGTAGAGTCTGATAACACATCTCGTGAGACTATAAATAGGAAGGGGTGTTACAGTGACCAGTGTTAAGTCCAATCCTGTAGAGTCTGATAACCATCTCGTGAGGCTATAAATAGGAAGGGGTGTTACAGTGACCAGTGTTAGGTCCAATCCTGTAGAGTCTGATAACACATCACGTGATCACGTGAAGCTATAACTAAAACATGATGTTATGTTGACGAGTGCTTAGTGCAATCCTGTCCATTTCACAGCACGTGAGGCTATAAATAGCACGGGGTGTTACAGTGACCAGTGTTGTCCAATTCTGTAGTCTGATAACACAGCATGTAAGGCTATAGTCTATGATAAAGCTATAGTCGTGTGAATCTGTATTCTATAGTCAATAATTTGGCAGTTTTAGTGTGGAGTTTACTCAATAGTTCGTAAATTAATTAAAATTATACAAAATATATAATTCACACACTACCTTTGATAAATACTGAAATGTAGCAATAAAAAGATATTTTAAAAATAAAATATGCTTATTTAATATTGCAATACGGGTTTTACACACCAAACAGAAACAAAACACACGGGCTGTTCAAACATTGTGGAGGGTTGACTTCCCATCGTCGGGGCTTAACCCGCGCTACCACGGGTATATACACTGTTGTCGCAAATTCGGGGGTGGGAAGGGAGCACCCCTCCTCCTAGTCATAATGCATAATTGAAATTGGAACAAAATTAGCTCAGTATTACAAACGAGTTGGGGCGACGCGTGCGTGGGCTGTTGTTGAATATGCATGTGTTTAAACAGTGATGCCCGGTTTAGGGTCTTACGCAGCCGTTTTACTACTTGGAACCCCTTTTATTGGGTCGTTAATGGCCGAGGATCGCCTGCGAACTTGTGATTACCATTTATATTTGGGACCTTGTGGTATTAGTTACTGCTCGCGTTATACTGACAACATTCACTAATGTTTCCAGTGATTCGAATTTAAAAAAGTTGAATGCTTTACTTGATGGTACAGTTGTATTTGTATTTTTGGTACATTCATCTTAGATTGTATAAATTATTGAACATTGTATATTACTGTAATATAGAACAATTACTGCTATTCATCATTAATAACATACTTCCCCGATAAGGTTTGCCAAATAAATATATAATACGTAATAAATTGTTTGTGTGTGAATAAAATCAAAATTAAGATGTATATCTTCTGTATATGTTTCTGTTATACGAGATGTATATAAATGATGTTTTAAAATGTTGACTGAATCTTTTAAAACACTTGATGTGATTTCCAAAACTAATGTTGATGAAAGTCCAAATTGATTACAGGAAGTTAATAAACTTTTTTGATCATTTCAAGTTATAATTTTTGTTATGATATTCAGCTGTGGGTTGATACGTTTTTATTTTTTATTTTTTCATTTATTCTTAAAAACTAAACAATTTCAAGTGGTTACGATAACAATTCACATCATACATAAGAGTAATAATACAATTATTGAACTCTTAGGTATTTGCTATCTATGTTTTGTGGTTTTTGCACTAAATTTCTCGCACAAGGTGATAATAATAATTACTGTATTTTAAGAAGGTATTTTGTTTGGTTGAAATATACATTACTGTACGTGTGTGGATGGGTGGTAAAGAGTCATCACCACAGCTCGTGTACGTATATTATCACATTAAGAGTATTAAATATATTTTATTATTTTTATACATTTGTCGTTTAATAAGTGCTATTTTATGGGATAACTGTTATCATAAGTGAATAAATACAGTTGTGTAAGGCTATCTAATTATGAATAAAAAAATATTTTTTGTTGCATTTAGTCAATCTGCCTTTTGTAAGCCAATACATTCTCACCTAGTGAAAAGCTTCTCTCGGTCCGAAGGGAGACCGGTTGATCGATCGAATAAACAGACATCCGAGGCTCATTCTGTCCGACCATTTGTTCTGAGCGCCGCCTGAAGTGCGGAGCGCGTGCAAGCCTTAGTCCAGGCTGTATCTGCAAGTAAAAAGTCGCACCTAGGTGTCTGGTGATGAGGGTTACGAAATGTATTTAACTTGCGAACCTCTCGGTAAGTGATAAGGCCAGATATGACAGGCCCAACCGATTCAGGAGTTTGCTGCCTCTGAATCTGAAAGAGGTTGGCTGTTATGTTACATCTTGGAAACGGAAAGTTCATCTTGGAAAGTAATAATTAAATTAAGGGGCATTTTCGTTCCACGAAAGACATTCGTACTGTAGCACTTGAAGTGTCATTTGATAGGTAACGAACCATTTAAGTCGACCATAAGATACGATGGGCTTTGTAAAAAAAATAATATTTTCACAGTTGAATGTGTGAATCTTTAAATGTATTTCTTGACGATTTTAAAGTAAGACACACATAATATCAACTTAAGGCCCACTAGATTGGACCTTTAATAATCATAGAGTGGTCATTATAAATCATTATAATCATTAAAACGAACCGTACAGTTGAAATAGAACAGCACTTTCTTGCCCACTGACGGTAAGATTGTGTGTCTACTATAGGGTTGTGACCTTCCAGCGGTAGCTTGGCAGATTGGGAAACAGCCACTTAAGAGGCTGTCGGCCATGTTGGTTCTTGCCCACTGACGGTAAGATTGTGTGTCTACTATAGGGTTGTGACCTTCCAGCGGTAGCTTGGATCTACTATAGGGTTGTGACCTTCCAGCGGTAGCTTGGCAGATTGGGAAACAGCCACTTTAAGAGGCTGTCGGCCATGTTGGTTCTTGTCCACTGACGGTAAGATTGTGTGTCTACTATAGGGTTGTGACCTTCCAGCGGTAGCTTGGCAGATTGGGAAATAGCCACTTTAAGAGGCTGTCGGCCATCTTGGTTCTTGCCCACTGACGGTAAGATTGTGTGTCTACTATAAGGTTGTGACCTTCCAGCGGTAGCTTGGCAGATTGGGAAACAGCCACTTTAAGAGGCTGTCGGCCATGTTGGTTCTTGTCCACTGACGGTAAGATTGTGTGTCCACTATAGGGTTGTGACCTTCCAGCGGTAGCTTGGCAGATTGGGAAACAGCCACTTTAAGAGGCTGTCGGCCATGTTGTTTCTTGTCCACTGACGGTAAGATTGTGTGTCTACTATAGGGTTGTGACCTTCCAGCGGTAGCTTGGCAGATTGGGAAACAGCCACTTTAAGAGGCTGTCGGCCATGTTGGTTTTAATCCCCTAAAAACAATGTTATTTGCGAATCCATATTTTTTTGTTACTTATGGACAAAAAGTTTTGTATGAGGTGTCATTTTAAATGTTATCATATTGCGCATTGGATTTGCTTTTGTCGGCACTGGTGGCGCAGTGCTGTAACCCAGCTACATGGGGACAAAGTGTTTGGGAGATTGTAGGCGATAGGTTGTATGCTCGGTCCTCTTAATACCGACATGGCGTCCGCTTGGTGGTTGCTATCGGCGTGGACACTACTAGAGAAGTCTGGGGTGTCCATGTTGGGTGGTAATCATTGTGCGGATGTTGTGTGGGGGAGATAACTGACTATCAGGCTTGTCAATTAGCTGAAAATCAGACCAGCACTACGTGGTTCGGATTCCACGTAAAGCTGTAGGTCCCTTAGTTGCCTTGGCTGTTGGGCTATTAATAAATTGCCCTTTCTGAGGATCAGTTGAACTCAGTTAGTAACCAGACTACACTCATCCACACTCATCCTACACTCATAAAACCATTCATATTCGCCTTAAAATACGCACAACGTTGTGTCGGCGTCTTATATGTAAGAATGTAAAAGAATGTTATATTGAATACATATGCCTAAATTTTTTTAAATGAGTGAAAATAAAAACTTCAAACAAAATATTGTTGTTATATGTGTTTCTATAAAAATAAAGTAAAAATATATAAATTAGTAATATAAGTAGGAATTCGCAAAGCAATTCCAACAAGCAATTTCTTTCTTGATCATACACATTTTTTTTTTAACATATGTTTAAAGATAATATTGTTCTTATAGGATTAAAACCAACATGGCCAATAAATAGCCTCTGCAGACTAGTAAGTAGACTTAGAAATCGAATAAAACTCTACCTTTAACTCTAGGCTATTATTATCTAGGAAATTTTATGTTACTAGTTGGTTTTGTTATAATGAAGAAGTAAAATATTAAATTAACATTTCAATTTAAATTTTATCTAAGGAACACACATACTATACTTAAAAACAGTATATTGAAATGTTATCTATAACTTGAACTTTAAACGCCGCAGTGTTGTAAATCACCGTAAATTATGAAAAGACCTAAGGCGAATATTTAGTTTAAACAACAATTATTAGAATTAAAAGAGAAAATTCTAGAATACGAAGAAAAAGATTCATATACAAGCATTTTTATCCGGTTAACCATACTGTTTATATGATTTACAATTTAGCAAAGGCAAGTGAAATAACACATTTTGAAAGGCAATTGCAGAAATTACTCCCTTTTACAGAGACATACAATTTGCCTCCTTCGTGCTTGGTCGTGATGAAAACGTGTTATTGTAGTAACCTCTATGACACCAATATTACAGTATTTGAGTGGTGATTCACGCTATCCATTCCACTTTGCTTCAACTGTTGTATGTATAGTCTTAAATTTTCTGTGTGAGTAAAGCGTTATATTTCATTACTAATAACTTTTTTTTTTAATGCGCAATTTCATCCCACCATTACCCATTGTCATAAGCGTTCATTAGATGAAAGTTTGGCCATGTTAATATAACATCCATACGATCTTGAAAGAAAACTTCTGAAAAAGAGACTGTTTATATGTATACATCGACTCCTAAATTACGAATACATTTTAAATACGTAAAAAGTCAAGATGGAGTGTACTAATGAAGCTCTTTTTTTTTTATTGGAGATGATTTTGAACAACGGTTTTTATAATATTCAAAGAAACTAATGATTTAAAAAACATTTTTAGTAGGACTCATGTAATTTGTAAATGTGCTTTACGAATTCTACCAAAAACTACTTGCACGGTAAACTAAATAGTATGGTCCTGAACCTAACAACAAAGCTAAAATACATTAATGTAAAATTACTCAGTTGGTAATTGTTGTAGCATTGTCATAATGCTCTATGGGTGGACTCTCTGCAAACTTTGATTGATCCTTAAGAGTCTGCTACTCATGACGCCATATTGGAAACGATTCTCCATAAGATCCATGTTAATTTCAAGAAAATATTACAACTTTATTTATCAACGTACAGTTTTTTACTTGGCCTTTTTTAAAAAGAGGGTTGGATTGTCTAGTGCCTCCTGAGACAGATTTTTCTACCTGTTTTGGCTTATTTTTTATATACCAATAACTATTGTTCTAATTTTATTTTTATTTTTCCAATAAACCAAAACCGTTAGAAAAAAATCTGTTCCAGAGGGCACTAGTTAGATTTTTACTACAAGGCATGATTAAAAATTGAAATTTACATGTAACAAAATGTAAACGTAGACAGTAATGTTCATCTGCAGAACTCGGGTGTCAATTCTTACATATGAGACGCCGACACAACGTTGTTGGTATTTTAAGGCGAATATGAATGATTATATGAGTGTAAACACGCTACCTGGTGGCCATGGGAGGGAGGAGAGTCAACTGCTACGACTGTTCAAATCACGCGATGGTTTGGAGGCGGATGGACAGACAACAGGAATACTGTTAGTTGACGGTGTTACAAGTGCGTTTCAAAGTCGACACCAGGTAGAGACAGTGCGATAAAATTATTCACTGGAGAATATTGTTAGGTGACATACCTACTGATAATAGACATCACATTTTACTGATATTGTGAGAGGACTGCTCGATTCGGTACTTTCCAAATTAAGACAGTTATTTTGGAGATATATGGGTACACATTTGTCTCATGAATGTCTGCAGTTGTTTAGAATTACTACTAAAATACTTACTATTGGTTTAAGGGCTATCTACGATAAGTCCACCCGTCTGAAGTGGACGGTAATGCTACCGGACGTTTTTCACTCGGTAGGAAGAAACAATTTGCAGCGTGCATGCATAACTAAGACGGGACTGTATTTGCAAGTGAAAAGGCGCGCTCCCTGATGGCCGCGGTGTGGCGATGAATAACCAGGGCTAACGAAATGCATTTGACTTTCAAAGCCTCTAGGTAAGTAAAAACTCGCTGCACTGGCGACAAGGCAAGATACGATACAGGCTTTATAGGTTTCATGATTAGATCACGCCTCTTTATAGGAATATTTAGATCGGGGATTCCTAAGACGATTTTAATTCTTCTCTGCCCATTTATGTAGAAGATTACTATACATGTATGGTTGATTTGAAGTAGTTTTACCAATACGGTATAATGGAGTTCGGAGGAAAGTTAGCTTTTGTTTCATAGAGACTCACTAAGAAAGGGTGTCTCGAAATTCCGTATATAAGGGTAGAAACATCCACTTAACGTTTCCTTTTCCTTACAGAGGAACACTACAGTATAATATAATAACATACAGTAGCAAAGCTCATCTGTTTTACTCGCTAACTGTGCAGTGCTAGCACTCCAAGCGGTGGTAAAGCCAGACAGACGGCGAGGTAATCAGATGCTGTAGCACATGTGATTGTTGTTTATGTCAATATCAGTTTTATAAAACATAATATATTTTTAACATTTCAACGGTTTATACTCAATAATTGTATTTCAACGTAAGTCTTTCAAGTGCCATGCTATCTAGTGGAGAGATGTCGTAGCTCTGCTTCTTGAGCGCTAGCATCGAGCAGTTGGCATTTTATTTTCAAAAGTTAGTGTGGAAACGCTGTTTTTTATTTAATTTAATAATTAATTTCAATTAGCTGACAACCAACCTTAACTTGACACATAAGCTTGGCGAAATGTTTCACGTCATTTGTATTAACTCTGATATGATTGCACTACATTGCACCCCCTTAGAGTAGATTTATAAAACTTATAAACCATACAACTTTGTTATGTAGGAGAACAGTAGTAAGCTGAGTTTTCATTTTGATGTGATGGTAACTTAGCATAAAGCTGTTGGCTAGTACAAAAATGTCTTAGTTAATTAAAAAAAAAGATTAAAATGTACAGAGCATTAAATGTGGTATTTTTCCAGACCTTACGTTTTGCACCACATCTAATTAATTGCTTTTGGAAATTCTTTAAAGTCTATTTTATTTTAATCGGTAGGCATATTTCGCTATATTTTCTAACGGAAATTTGCCCAACTCACTCAATATTATAGAGGCCAGTAATGTACAATGCATGTTCAAGGGTCTGTGTGTTCGAAGTATGTTGTGTTTATAAGTTTGGTCTGCACACAGCTAGTACGAGATCTAACTATTTCAGTTGCCAACTAGTTAGGTTAGGTTAGGTTAGGCAATTACTCAACACCCTTGTTAGTATAATTCCCTCAAATAATCTAAATACTTAATATTTACTCCAGATAAACTATTTAAGTAATTAAAAACCAAAATTAATTGGAGAAAAAGTTTAAAAAATTGTTAACAGTAAGTATTATTATTTATTATTAAGACACAAGATATGGGCGAATGTGAGGGGCGAGTGAGTGTGATAAGTGTAGATGAATCCATTAGGATAATGGGCAGATTAGGATATTATAGATTAATGAAAATGGCGGTTTAGTTTATTTAATTTACATTTTACAATTTGTTTTGGCAAGTCAAAAACTTATCATCGAGTACCAATGATAACTATAAACGATACAAAAATATTTACAAATATAGATAAATATTAAATATATATACAATTATGCTTATAATATAACTGAATGTGGTATGAGACGGGCTACTTTCATCAACAAACCATTTGGCAAACGTTACATAATCATCTATTGTAAGTAATATTCTAAAAGTTTAACAATTAGAATAATTTTTGGGCTACACAATTGAAACCGTGTTCTCATTGTGCATACGAAAAAAGCCGTATCAGCATATTAATGATCATGTATCCTAAGTATGACAGCAGGTGTAGATTTAGTCTAACTTAACACTAGGTCAGACCAAATATTATTGGAAATGCACCATTATTCTTAAATAACGATAAATTGGCAATGTTTTAATTTGACTTTTCAACAATATGACTGAGTTATTGCCAATAGCTGATGATCTACATAACATTCAATACACGCTAGTGTTAATAATGTGAGTAGAATATCTGAGGAAGTTGGACACTGCTAATAGAATGGAGTTACGCTGGCCCGCTATCGAATTGATCTTTAGACTTATTTTGGGTATATATTTACAACACTACTGTATGCTATTGAAGTAAAACTCACAATAATTCTTGGAAAGAGGTGTTGTTTTGCCTACCTAAATTAAAGCATGTTCAGAGCTCATGTGAATGCTCAGCGACTGTGATATTTGACAAGAACAAGTAGCAGCGGCTGTCGCAGCTTAGCTGAGTGTATCCACTATATATTTTCTGCTGTAGGAGTACAAGTGGTAAATAAATTGACTAGCTTAATAAAAGAAAATATTTTCTTTTTTAGCTTTTAATTTGATTAGTTCAGTCAGTAATATTTTTCCTGGTTTCCTGTTGTTAAAGTTTGAAAAATGTACTGTTTAAAATACGCAAAAGTGTATCTCTGTTTTAAGATCCTCTAGTTTTCACGTTCCAAATATGAAAAAATGAAAGAGCTTCAAACCTTTATGCACACTTTAACTTTCACCCTTTGGGTTTTTTACAGAGGTTAATCTGGTACTCACCAGATGATGCAGTGAAGATGTGCGTCATGAAGGGCAAAGATGAGGTAAGTGATAACAATAAAAGAATCTATGGATATTATATAAGCATCAATACTACCTTACGTGTACAGATGGAGAGGGTGGGTCAGTGTATAGGTGTGTGAATGAGTCAATACCAACTACTGTATTTGTATGGACAAAAGGTGGATCATTATCACCGTGTGTATTATGAGCGGGTTTGCGGGTCAATACTACAGAACATATATGGTATGGGTTGTTATACTTAACTATACAATCTATAAACTAACAATCTTAAAAAAAAATTATCTGGCTTTGAACTACGTTAATTATATTCTTGTCTTCATTACACTATGTAATGAATTTATTCGGCAGTGTATATATTTGTTAAGTTTTTTTTTATCTTTGTTCATTTTTAACAATTTAAATTCAATTGTGAGAATTTGCCCTTCAGATAATCGACTATTGCCCTTAGTTTTTTCATTCTAAGAATCAATGGAAATAATGGGTAGAGATTATAGATTCATCTCTATCCAAACGGTTGCATTGTAATTGTTGATAAGTCCATTTAAATATTCTTATGTGATAAGGTATATTTATCTTTAAAAAATTCAGAGTGAATTAATTTTCATTCTGACACCGCATTTTTTTATTTATCTGAATTGTAGGTGGCTAGTTTTGAAAAAATATTGTTGCCTGATTCAATTTAAATAGGAGAATGTCAGTTTTGTAAATTAATGTTTTCTAGATCTATTTACTGTATTAAAACTCATTTGTCATGTTTAATACCCATTCCTACTGGTAATTATCAGAAGGTATTTCCAATATGTTCAAAATATGAGAGTGTCAAATTCGTGTGTTGGTGGATGAGATAAAAAAATTCCCCGATGCCGTAGCAACAATAACATATGAAACGCCCCTCCCTTAACTGTCATTCATGTCACTACCGCTGTTCATCCTCCCCCCCCCCTCCTGGACATAATGTACAGTATACAAAAACTGAGAGTTTGCAGGTATATGTTTTGTCATTTTCACAATCAAATGTTCTTGTAACTTATTTCACTTGGTTAAAATGTTTAGGTTTTTTTCGATATTTGACTTTGGCATTTTTAGACAGCCGCCATTTTGAAACTGATAATCTTAGACATTTAGCCTTTTTACATGAAATGTTTCTTTTTAAGGTGAACTTTCATACGAAAATTTAGTATTAAGTTCAAAATGTACAGATATTAAGATTATCGATTTCGGTAAATCACTCTTACCATCCTCAGACGAGAGGAACTAACAAAGGACATTCCTTTATGATAGTCTCTGGCCTGAGTATAGAAAGTGTAGCTTACCAAAATCGATTAACACAATATGTAAATTTTGTATTTATATTATAATAAGTTGGTGTTGTCTGGTGTTAATTTACATTACGTAATTGTTAATAATTATAAATTGTAGTATATTAATAATGTAAATGTCCTAAAAGGAATTTAGTTTAATATAGATCAATTTAAATTTAACAATTGGCTCGAATGTCCTAGCTAATGGAATAGCAGGCAATTGGTTCTGGTCGGATCAATATGGTGGGCTCGCTAAACGGCCATAAACTGTGGCATCCGTTAACGGCACGTTTTAATTAATGCTGTCGGGTTGTGTTGAACATCAAGTCACATTCCGGCGCTTTAAACTGTGAGCTTCGTATTCACTTGGAATTTCCCGATGTAACAATGACGATGTTTGTTCATATCCTACTACAACTGTCATATCGGATAGATTTACTTTAGTTTATATGGAGTCAGTTATCCCTAACTTGTATCCACAGTTTTTAAAAGATTTGCTTTTTGAATATACCATTAAAGTAATATGAACCCATACTACATTTAGAGTGTTTCAATGTTATTGCAGATCACTTGAGGTCCAAGATCAAGGAATCAGCATGAGATATGTTATTTAACACCACCATTTCAGGCCAAAAAAACAGCGCAATCAAACATTCTAAAGGATGTACTGTTCTTGGGTTATTTATTATATTATAATTTTATTTAATTGGCCATCACCTATATATTTCCCTAATTAAAACTGATTTGTCATGGCTAAAACAAAACCAGATTTGTGTTTTTTGTTTGTTTTAGACATAACCAATCAGTTTTATATTAATATCAAAATTGAATGAATCATAAATAAAAGTCTAGATACAGAAATTATGATAAAATATTTATCCCAATTCGCTCAAGGTTAAATCAAAATTGATGTATCCCAAACTAGTCTCTTTGAAAAAAAAAAAGAAAAAAATATTAACTAAGCTAAATGATGTCTCTTCAGTACATTTACATGTTCATTTTGACTGTTAGTATGTGTATGTATTTCTTTTTTTAACGTAATTACAGCCAAAATGATGACAACAATCTTGATTAAATGTTGTTTGCAGGTCCCTTTTAAATTAACAAATTAATTCATGTGTAAGGAGTTTTCATTTTCATTTCCTTTCCACCTATAATTTTTTAAATGCCAAATGAATTTTATGCAATTTTTGTATATTTTAAAGGGTGATAAGTGAAATTTTTTAAATTGTAAATCATGTGAACAATTATTTTGACAGTTCTTCAGGGAAGTTAAAAGTTAAATTATTTTTCAAGTATAGTTGTTGTATAGTTTTATTCTGTTAAAGGTTGTCAACAAATGAACCATTGAGGTAGCAACAATGTCAGTGTTGGTTAGACGTTGAATAATCCATATAAGATTTTTTTTTAAATTAATAGGCCCATATGCACATTTGATATTGCAGCTCACTAGCTGCAAAAAGTACTAAGTAGTTTTGAGAACAGAAAAACTCACTAGTTTTTCTGTTCTCAAAACTACTTAGTACTAATTTATTTCTCTCTTGTATAGCTGATTCCTAGTAGTTTAAAAATATGAATATTGAACGTAAAAGTTTCAATACCAACACATAATACATACCCTGTTTTTACACTGTTCAGCAATCCAATATACTGTATACAAGTATTATGCTATGAGTGAGACACAGTTTACTGTGCAGATTTTATTTTGTCTTGAACCAGTATTGAACTGAAGCACAGTACAATATTGGTGGGAGATAGAAGCTGTTTTGTTCTACTGGTTTGACCAGATTTCCACCAAACAGCGGTGTGAGAAATATAATATTAGATAAACCTAATTAATCTTAATCGATTATTGTAGAATTGATTGTCATATGATAAAATTGAAAATCTTTCATCAATGTAGATCTTCTAAACTTTCCAAATCTTTTATCAATCATAGTGTTCCCCTCATTTTAGAGAAAGTATTTTCTCCCAGATTAGATTTCATTAACTTAATGAACCCAGAGGAGATCCTGCATAGCAAACCCAAATTACTCAAAGTAAATTAATCAATTAGCAATTGATATTCTGTGTCTGTTGATGGCAGATCAATATTTTTTGGTCAAGTTCTTAATTGAATACTGAACTAATAAGTTGGGTTATGTTGGTAATAATGCCTGGACACATGAAAGCGATTTTTTTCTAGTTTTCATGTGTAACCTTTCAACAATTCATTAAACACCTGACATCCATTACTGTCATACTTTAGGCAAAATGACATTCAAATACATGTATAAATGAGATTATAGTTATAATCTCTATATAAGAAACTTGCTGAGCAAAATGAATAATGCACTATGTCTTTAAACACTGAATTTTACAAAAATATGAAACTAAAAGTTCTTATTATCGAGAATAGTTTATAGTTCAAAATAAATATGATATTCCAGATTTTATTTTAAACTACTCACATTCATCTGTTTACAGTCAAAACTTAAAAGTTCCGTCAAGAATCAAACTTACATATGTATTTCAGTTTGAAAACATTTGGTTCTATACACAATAAAATATTATTAGGAACATAAAGAAACTTTTTCCGCTTTATTACACAAGGCTGGAAATTGATTGGTAAACTTTATATTTTGAAACATCGGCAATGACTCACCGACTTTTGTGATGCTAATATTTGCCAAGCTTAAAATAAATCAGGAAGATAAAATAAATATACATATAAAACTAAATGAATTTAAAAAAATCCCTAAAATATTGTAAATATAGTATTTTATAGAATGCTAATCTGTCCATGTACCTTTAGAGTATTTAATAGCAGACCTGCCGTCCAAGGCATTAGTACACTGTTATGTTAATTTAATGTTCATATTTAAATGTAGATTCAGATTTTAATTTACTTTAATTCTAATAAAAATGTACAAGTGCCTTGGAACTAAGAAATATGACTCGAATATCTATAACTAAGAGATGAAGAACTATTTTAAGTAAACTATTCTAAATGGAGCTGTTAATAATTAACAGAGATTGAGATGTGAAGCTTGCTTGTTTTTTACAAGAAAACTTATTTATTTCACAAAATATAGATTACTGTATGTCACAAATTCATAAAATACTTACAAACTAAATTGTATTATATTAATAAAATTTTGTTAGTTATTTGGGGTGTTTACCATAACAACTTTTGCATTATTATCAGTCTTGAGGAGTATTTGTTTTAAATCATTACTTTATAGCTTGATTTCCGCTATGAAAAGCCTTATTTATTTATTTTAAATTATACTATAACATCACTTTCCTAAATTACTTATGTGGCAGAGGACTAGTCATACTTAAATACCAACATACTTGACTAATGATAAAATAAAAACAAGATCTATGCAATAAGAACAATTGGCTATTATCTAATGAGTAAAAAAAAACTGTCCCAGTTATAAAAACACTTTTCAAAAAAAAGCCATAATTTCAGGGTTTTTTAAACTTATCCAGGAGAGTAATATTTTTAATTTTCTCGAGTAATTTATTGAAGATTTTTGGGCCTAAATATTTGGGCTATCTTTCCAAAAATGTTAATCTATGTGCAAGAGGTCTGGTATTATTTTGAAATCTAGTATTAATTTGTGAGTGTTCTTCTTTATGAAATCATTAAATTTTTTCACCATTACTGAAAGCTGAAGAATAAATTGACTGTACATAGTTAAAAAATATTATGTTTTAGTAAAATAATCTTCGGATGAAGCTGTTTTTGGGAGGTTAAATATTACTTTTAAAGCTTTTTTGTAACCAAAAAATTTAGATTGATAATCTGCCCCCCAAAAATTAAACCATAGCTCATTATTGATGTAAAATATGCATGGTAAACCATCAACTGTGTTGATTAAGTTATTGATTTTATTTAAAACTCAAAATGAGTAAATCACAGAGTTAAATTTTCTTTTTGCAGTTTTACAAGTGAAAAGTTAGGCAATTGTACAATACAATAATTGTTTAAAACAAAATAGATTGTGCTGAAAGTAATTTTACTCTGCACACAGGGCTGCGAGTGTAACAACAGTAACAAGTAAACAGCCCCTCCTTTGCTGTCATTCGCATCACTACCAGCCCCCTCCCCTCCCTCCACAGGGTATACCATGAATGATCAATTAGGGTGTACTGTGATACGTCCTATCTTGTTTATAATCTAACGATACTTTGTCAAATCTCATTTATAATTTATAATCTACAGATTGTAAACTTCTATTGACACTTAAGTAGTCTAAGATATTACTTATTGAGGTCAGTTCTTTCATATTCACATTCATTTTCTGATATATTTAAGTCTTTTTTATGTATATTATTTGTGTATATTTGCTGAAATGAGGTAAAATAAAAAACTCAATGAAATTCTGTATTTTTCTTTAAAGTATTATCATTTGATTGGCTAATATTTCAATAAGGCGTTAAGCTGTTGAATGAAATTATAAAATATACAACTTAATTGATTTTTAACTACCAGAAAATTATGTTTTGTTATTGATAAATGAGAATTTACCAGTTGAAACAAGTAAAATTGGTCGGGGAAAGCAGATATAGATTATCTGCTTTTAAAATAAAAATAAAAGCCTAATGCATTACCCTCACTCTGTATATGTTTAAGACGTAGAGAGTGTCACAAACAAGGTGTCCTGGCTGTTAATTTTCAAATTGTAAACCTAATTTTGAGAAAAAAATTATGAATAACATTTTTTTAATTCCGCTCTGTTTAGTGTAAGTCTGTCTTTCTGTATTTTTTGTAACAAAATTAATAACTCAAGAACAGTTTGACTAACTGACTTTGTACACAAGTTTTGCACACATCTTTTCATCAATATTATTAAACAGCAAAGAAATATTTATTGATTTTTCTTTAGCAATTTCAAAATGGAGGCCATTTAAAATTTTTAAACAATTTTTGGTTCACAAGATATTTGGAGTTAAACATTTTAAATAGTCATCGATTTTTTAGCAATAACACATTAAAAATAACTTGATAAATATTTTTTCTGTTTAGTAATGTTAATATAAAGAAAGAAGTGTGCAAAATGTCAAGTTAGTTGGTCAAACCTTTTTTTGTATTAATTTGTTTGTAAATAATACAAAAATAATGACACTAATGACTAAATAGAACAGAATTTGAAAAAATTGTATTCTTCATTATTTGCCCTACATTAGGTTTAGATTTTGAAAATGAACACTTTGTAACACCTTATATATTTATTCATTCAGTTTAGGCCTACAGCCAGTATAAATTCATTTCTGTTTTGTTGTGAGTTATTATAAATTATATTTTGTAGTTTTATACTGTCTGTTTGTAAAAGCTAACAGTCTTATTAAGTAAATCAGATCATAGTTAATACAGTCAAAGTTTACTAGAAGGATTTGTTTTGACGTAGAACAATATTAAAGTGGGGCACAATATTAGCTAACGGAAAACACTTGCTCTGCAAGTAACAAACAGATCAAACTCTCGCCAAACATCTGTATAACTATAAAATCAGAGTTTGAAGGTTCTCAAATTATATTTAATGAACTTGGGTTTCGTAGAAAGATCTTGCAAAGCAATCCAAAGTTACACATTTTAAAATAAATGTATTTAATTGAGGAGATACTGTATACTGTATATTGGTTTATAGACATAATTAACAAAATTTTTAATATATGTTAACTTAGAAGTAATTATATAAAATTACACAAGTCCAGCTAGTTTAAATTGATCCAACTGTAACTACTTTAAATATTATAAATAAGTATTCATTAAATTGGTTTTAATATATTCAGATTGTTATATGGTAGCTGTTTAGACAATTATATGCACAATTTTTCTAGTTTCCTTGATCATCTTTTCATAGCAATAAAAGAAATTGACACCTTATATTTCATGTTACTTAAAATTGAAAATGTATCTAAAGTAAAATGAAAAGAGAATTGGAGTATTGCTTACAAATTCTGGCTTTTATTCATGTTACACTGGTAAATTAATTAATTATTGTTCTATGTCCGTAAATAATTAAAGGAAAAGAAAAGAGTAATAATGTGCCACTATCACACATCCATTTCATAGATAAAAAAAATGCCTCTGTCCTAAATAATATTCTAAATTCAAGTAATCATTTATGTTTGCTCATAAAACTGAATATTGAGTATAATGGTTTAAACTATTATAATATTCTTTAAGATATTATCATATTTCCAAATTAGATGCTACCAAGCAAAATAAAATGCTAAAATCACAAACTTGATCTACTTAAAAGAAACAAATTTTAAATAAGTAAATGGAACACATAAATTCTTTATTTGCTAAAGTTCATGTAGAAAACCTATTAACCACTGATATTTGTAGTTAGCTAATTCAGAGTTTTTTTACTTTTAGTTATATTACTTTACAATTGAGTAGAAATTTGTTCAAGTAAATTAAGAAAATTTACCTGAAGTCATGTGAAGTACAATTGCCACATTTTAATATTCATTAATTTATATTTGTGATTTTTGATAATATAAAATATTGTAAAAGTTAAATTTTAAACTGTTTATTCACATAGAGATGTAAAGGAAAGCCTGGAAGCTTACACAGGCTTAGATTACAACTAAAATTATGTTTTTACATTTTATAAATTATAACCGCAAATTAATGTAAAACAAGTAAATAATGCTCTCTTGTAATTAATCGTGGTAATTAGGCAGATTTTATCATAACATTTCTGAATAAATCAGGGATATTTTACTCTCTATACTGTATGATTGTAGCAGTTTCCTAGATGAAAGTTACCTTATTAATTATTTTATCATAACATTTCTGAATAAATCAGGGATATTTTACTCTCTATACTGTATGATTGTAGCAGTTTTCTAGATGGATGTTACCTTATTAATTATTTTATCATAACATTTCTGAATAAATCAGGGATATTTTACTCTCTATACTGTATGATTGTAGCAGTTTCCTAGATGAAAGTTACCTTATTAATTATTTTATCATAACATTTCTGAATAAATCAGGGATATTTTACTCTCTATACTGTATGATTGTAGCAGTTTCCTAGATGAAAGTTACCTTATTAATTATTTTATCATAACATTTCTGAATAAATCAGGGATATTTTACTCTCTATACTGTATGATTGTAGCAGTTTCCTAGATGAAAGTTACCTTATTAATTATTTTATCATAACATTTCTGAATAAATCAGGGATATTTTACTCTCTATACTGTATGATTGTAGCAGTTTCCTAGATGAAAGTTACCTTATTAATTATTTTATCATAACATTTCTGAATAAATCAGGGATATTTTACTCTCTATACTGTATGATTGTAGCAGTTTCCTAGATGAAAGTTACCTTATTAATTATTTTATCATAACATTTCTGAATAAATCAGGGATATTTTACTCTCTATACTGTATGATTGTAGCAGTTTCCTAGATGAAAGTTACCTTATTAATTATTTTATCATAACATTTCTGAATAAATCAGGGATATTTTACTCTCTATACTGTATGATTGTTGCAGTTTCCTAGATGAAAGTTACCTTATTAATTATTTTATCATAACATTTCTGAATAAATCAGGGATATTTTACTCTCTATACTGTATGATTGTAGCAGTTTCCTAGATGAAAGTTACCTTATTAATTATTTTATCATAACATTTCTGAATAAATCAGGGATATTTTACTCTCTATACTGTATGATTGTAGCAGTTTCCTAGATGAAAGTTACCTTATTAATTATTTTATCATAACATTTCTGAATAAATCAGGGATATTTTACTCTCTATACTGTATGATTGTAGCAGTTTCCTAGATGAAAGTTACCTTATTAATTATTTTTCAACTAACTTTAAGGCGTTGGGCTAACACTAAGGTGGCTGAGGCGTCAGGACTTTGAGCTTGGGTTAGAGATAGCGCTGGTTCGAATCCGGCCTAGACTGGAAGATTTATCAGTAATATTCACCTTCTACTGTACCGGTTCGCCCCCTTACTCTGTCTGAATAAGTTCCTCACTTAGATCAATAGTCTATGAGGAATGGGCAGAGGGTTAAGGAGGAGATCGGCCTCTTCTTTAAAAATAAAAAAAAAAAAAAATGAAATCATCCATAATCTTCACTTTGTTATGATTATACTTCGATATATCAATATTCATAATCTTATAACCAGATTCATTGAGTTGTATGTTTTAAGTATCTGTAAATGTAATGATACGTTAAGATTATCTTTTAAAATCAAAAGTATTATTTTAATATTAATGTATGTAAAGACTGAAAAAATATCATTAAAATATTTTCACTGTAGGTAGTACAAGCCTTTCAAAAATATTCTGTAAAATTTTATTTGGTTTTAAAATTGATCCAATATTTGAAGTAATGGCCAGTCAAAGTTTTTATGTTAACTTTATTTGTTGAGTTTTTCCAAACCAAGAATTTCATTTGATGAGGATAACTTATGTGAATCGATCAAATAATTTGCTTCAGCCTTTTTTTTTTTTTTTTTTATAACATTGTGAATGTGCTACTCTTCAGCTGTGGTATATTTTCTTAGGAGTTCCTTAGGGCTGGTAAACCTGTTTATTTTTTTAGATGTAGATTTCTACTAGTTTGGTGAGGTTAAATGTTTAAAAGTGGAAGTTTTTAATTGCAATTAATTAGTTTTCTTTTTAATAATGCGAGACACAAGAAGTGATTCAGACAGTACTGATCATGAAAAAAGAGAAATAGAATTATATACGGTATATAAGATAAGGGACTATTGATTTCGGTATGTCTTCTTGAAGATTCAATCACCTGATCAAGAATCCAAATAGAGTAGATTAGTTCTATTTTTGGTCAGGCTAAATCTTACTGCAGTGCTGCAGAAAGAAACAGTGTTGCCAGATATTTGAAGTAGCTATGTCATAAAAAACACTGACTTCATTAAATTGGCCAATCATGATTACAGAATTATTGATTCCATGTGCTAGTAAAATGTGTTAGACTTATTGTGCTGAAAGGACCTGTATAATGGATGATTGGCTGTTTAAATTGTTATTTATTGCTTTTTAATTGCTAATTCTTGAAAATAATTTTAGAAAACTACAATTACAAGAACTTTTATTTTATGTAAATATGATATATGCTCACTAATACGAATTTTTATTTTATATAAATTAAAAGACTTAAATTTTGTTTTAATACTTTGTAGTTATTAAAATAAATCAGAAATTAACTTTTTATAACGTCTCCGTATACAGTATTTTATTTGATTTTAGTGATATTTTGATTCTATCTTCATCAGTACTGTGGTAGCACTAAATATTATAGATTTGATGTACTACATTAAATATTTTTCTTAAAATAGGTGGTAGTAAAAATTCATAAAATGACAAACCATTTTCATTCGAGATGATAGATATTTTTAAAAATAACTTTAAAAAGTATTTCCTATTTACTAGTATAAGGGAGTTTGCGATCAGAAATGTAATAAATTCAAATACAAAACCTCCTTATCTAATGTTTAAGATGCATACAATGAGCAACCTGAAAATTTACAGATATATTACATAGCAATTCAAAATAATTTTATTTCAGATAGGAAGTTATTAGTTATAATCAATCAAATAACCTAGCAAACAAATTGGCAAATTCCACCAATCTAGTCAACAATCTAACCTTGTAACATGCCTGTAAACTCGGCAACTGTTAGAGTTATGTTTAATTAATACCTAAGTAAAATTAATCCTTTTAGCTGGTGTAAAATAACAATTCACATCCTAATGATACAAAATGCAAATGTCAAATTCACGTGGCTCTGGATAATATAAAAAGTCCCTAATGCTGTAACAACAATGACAAGTGAAATGTCCCACTTCCATGACTGTCGCATATTGGAAACAGCAGCCAATATAATTTATAGGGACACGCCTCGCTCTCAGTATTTTTAATTTAACAGCATCAATCAATCTTACATTGTTGATTACCTTAACTCTTCGACATTATTAAAAATACTATACCGGATAGTTTAAACAAATTTAAGTATATTGTTGTTTAAACTAAACTGTTTAAACTGTGTGTTAAAAGTTATTAGTTTCATTTACAGATTAGTATCTGATATGTTAATCAACTAAGAAATTATCTCTGGGGATAATTAGTAATTATTATTGATGTTAATTATAGAGTCAATAACTATCCTATTGATACCACCTTCAACAATACTATCGTATGTGCGTGGGTGAGTTAGAGGCCATTTTAAAATACGTAAACACCACTATGAATGAAAGAGGGAGGGGAGAGAGAGAGAGAGAGAGAGAGAGAGAGAGAGAGAGAGAGAGAGAGAGAGAGAGAGAGAGAGAGAGAGAGAGAGAGAGAGAGAGAGAGAGAGAGAGAGAGAGAGAGAGAGAGAGAGAGAGAGAGAGAGGGGGGAGATATGCAGTAAAAAAAATGCCAAATGTAGGGATTGTAGGTTATTTTATGGCTTTAAAAAAATCATATTTAGGTGAATTCAGATGAAAAATGATAATTGTATAAGATGCAGTAAAACAGTATTTGAATGTGCAAAACACAAGATATGGCAAAACTTTCTCATCAAAGACTTGCATGGTAACCGGGTTTACGTTGATTAATAGCATGTATCAAACTGTAAACTTACCACAAGTTAGGTATGGTTTAATGGTATCTGTATTGTGCAAAAGAGCATTGTGGTTCGGTTTGGTACGGTATTTACTTCAGAACTATATAAGCTGTTTGTTTATTCCAACATCTGATTAATGAAACTATTATAAACAATTGTCAAACTGGTATTGCCATATGCCTTGTGTTGACACTTCTTAGAGCCCCTGTGGTGGTGCCCTGATGGAAATTAAAAACAAAGATAGGCATATTGTGTTAACCAGAGACCCTAAAAATGTCCATGCTAAATTGTAGCTGAATGGGTCCAGTATGTTTGCTGATTGAGTAACACACACACACACAGGTAGACAGACAAACAACCATTAGATTGTTATATAATAGTAAGATAATACTTATGTCTTACTTAAACACTGTGTAACAACAATATCCTACAATCTTTCTGTTTTTTGTAATAATATTGGACTTGTTATGAATTAAGGTCAAACAAACAACATTCAGTTGACTATATTATATTGTACCTGTAGTACTATGTAAGATTAGTACAGTTAATGCGTAAAATGTCTAAGCTTTACTTGAATCATAATTTAAATTTCAACAAATGTTGTTAATTCCAACAATAAATTTCAACAAGCATATTGATCATTTATGTAAAATTTTGAATTCATTCAAATTTTCCTTAAACGCAAAATTTAGCGTATTTAGTGGTTGCAGTTCTTCAATCCATGTAGTAATGTAGAAGGTAGGCAGTTCTTTAATCCATGTAGTAATGTAGAGATTAGAAAATGTCAACCCCTGCCTACATAGCATAAATCATTCAAAATCCAATTTATGGTACATAGTCAGGAGGAGACATCTCATGATTGTATAATTTGATGATAGCTGATGCAAGTGTAACAATTTAAAGATAAAAGATCAAGTTAGCAACTAGAACTGGTTGGAGATTGTCGGCTAAATGTAAATAGCATAACTAAAAAGTTAAATTTTTGTACTGATCAGGGGAAGACTTATCTCATCTAGGTTTTATCAATGTGCTGACAGCTTTGTTAAAATGGGTTAATACATTAACTATGTTTGTACCTTTAATTCAATATTAGAACATCAATAAGAAAGTCGAATTAATTTGACAAATGAAAATATAATACAGTATTGCCATTACATTACTATGAAATATAAATACAATATTCATGTATGACCTTAGCCACTGAGCTATCCACAATTACAGATGACCCACCCACCCATACACGTTAGGTGGTACTGACCCACCCACCAACCCATACAAGTTAGGTGGTACTGACCCACCCACCCACCCATACACTTTAGGTGGTACTGACTGACCCACCCACCCACGCTAGGTGGTACTGATTCTAATTCTTGGTTAAACGTGCACCAAGAAAGTCAAAAGACACTTTTTACATATTATGTTTTGGGAGGAAGATGTAGAATTTGATAAATTATTAAATATGCAAAAATATTATTTACATAAAATATTTATTTACAAGTAATTTAATATCTATTTAATAGTAATTAATTAATATTTCTTCAGAATAGCTTTTTTATATCGTTATTTAGTGAGCTCAGTGATAACAATGAGACACCAATACCCTGTACGTGTATGGGTGGGTTGGCGGGTCAATACCCTGTATGTGTATGGGTGGGCGAGTGGGTCAATACCTTGTTCATGTATGGTTGCGGCGCGGGCGGGTCAATACCCTGTAAGTGTATGGGTGAGCGGGCGGGTCAGTACCACTGTAGTGTATGGGAGGGCGGATGGGCCAGTACCATTGCCTTGATTTAATATTAAAAAACTGCAACTTAAGATGCAGAAATATCCTGACTCATAATACAATGCATTCATTGTCATTCTAATTAAATTTTCAGCTCATAAATCAAGTCTTTAATATGTAGCTTGTGAATTATATAACAAGTTACCAGAAGTATATGGAATGAAAATAGTTTTGTTGCCATTGACCAATTAATTAAAATAGGTTACATCAGTCTACATACGTATTGAACATATAAACAGCCCTGAAAATGTTCACAAGTTTTCAAAATAAAAAAAAATAAAAAAATATCACTTCGAAACCCATACAGTTATCATTTGCACTTAGTCACCCAAAAATAGTTCACTCATAGCAATTTGTAATTAATCTATGTTGATTTATAATTAAGTGAACGTTTTCTCCATAAGCACCTAAGACATAAGCATTTTAGAAAGAATATATGATATAATAGATTATAAATAGTATAACTTGTTTTTGTACTATGACAATGCAATTGTTTTCATTGCTTCATGTAATATTGTGAAACGTTATGTGCAAAGTATATCTCTTTCCTTTGCCAAGTTCAGATTTGAAAACCAGATAAGACTCTTTATAAGTGTTAATATGTAATATTTTATTCAGAACCTTCACATTAGGATTGAAATAACTTATTAAATTGTGTCCATGGCAACATAGTCTAGTCCAAAACATAAATAAGAAACATATGTTCTTAATCAAATAAAATGTTAAGTATAAAATAAACACAGTACCAACATCTCCCTTTTTTAACTTTTTTTTGAGATCTTATGAACCTTCTGTTTCTTGTATATAGGCTTCCATTCACATCAATTATATACGTCCGCAAACCAACTGTTTTAACAACTTTTCCTTTTATCCACGGATCATTTTTTTTCTTGAAGTCTTCTTTTTATCCACACAACTTGATCAATTCTAACTGGGACCAGCTCTTTGCTTCCTATGCCGTATGACCGTTTATAGGCTAACTTTTTTTTATCCCATCTCTGGACAATGTGTTTAGGTATGTTAAGCTGCAGCTGGTCTGGGTTTATAGGTTGACAACTTTTAGTTCTTCAGCAGAACATCAACTGAGCTGGACTGTAACCAATACCCTGCAATGGCTTATTTCTCAACTCAAGTAACGCTTGCTGCAAGTCAAGACCATCTTCTCTTACTTTTTTCAAGAGCATTTTGAAAATCTTCACAGCTGATTCAGCTTTCTTCTGCTTGGTTAATCAGCAGAAGAAAGCTTTTTATTGGTTAATCAATAAAAAAAAATCAGCTTGGGTTCTGATTGGTTTCCAAAACTTCAAATGTTATTCTTTGCCGTTTATTTTCCTATATAATATGTAAATTTATCTTTTCCAAAGATACTTTTGAAGCTCCACCATAAAAACTCAGTTTTGTGTAAGTTTTCTCAAGGTGAGGCATCTTAGAACCTAACAGATCTTTTAACATGCCATATCCAATAACATTGTAAGTCGCTCTACTATCTAACTGGCACTTTAAAAACTTATTATGTCCTCTCATTGGAACTACAAAATTTACCAACAGGCGTTTTTTAGGAATATCATCTTGTATTCCATAAATATTACCATTATAGTCATATTCTGTATTAATATTTAGAATTTCATTACAATCATCAATGACTTTTATTCTTTTAATGTTTTGTGAACACATTGTAGAGAAATGGTTTCGTCTACCACATTGGTTACACGTTTCTCCAAAAGCAGGACAATATTTTGCCCCTTTATCATGCTTGCTGCCACAAAACTTACATTTGATAATCTCATGAGCTTACATTTTGAAAGTATCTTCTGATTCATTTGTATGAGAAATGCTACTCATTGACTGTGCTTAAATATTAGCTTGTTCATCCAATAGACATAACTCAGTAGCTTAGAGAGTGTGGGATCTTTTACAGCTAAAAGCTTCTTCCTTAAGTTAGTATCATATAAGCCTGCTACAAGATGGTCACAAATTAGACTTTCTTCAATTTCAAGCTTAGATAAGTTAGCTAAAGAATCAAAATTATATTTGCTTACAATTTCATGCAATCTGTTTATATAAGCTTTGCAAGTTTCATTTGGCAATTGCTTAGCAGTATTGAACACATAATGTTCATAGGTTACATTTCTTGACTCTATAAAGTATTCATCTAATCTCTTAATAACACTGTCAATAGTGTCATCACCACAAAGCTTAGTTATTAGTTGTAATGCTGTACTTCCTATTACTGATGAAATAAAGCTTTCTGCACCTTTTTATTGCCCAGCTTTGCTCCTTTTGGTCCACTGCATGCCTCAGCCAATGTTACATAACTATTCCATTGAATCTTGAATAAACTCCACTTTTCAGAAGCATTTCTTTTGTCTAAAATACTTAGTGGGTCTGGTATAGGTATTCCACTGATTTTCATTCAATTATTTCTGACACCATGTTAATATGTAAGATTTTATAATAGACTAAACGTCATTTATTCAGAACATTCTCATTGAGATTGAAATAACTTGTGTCCATGGCAACATAGTCTAGTCCAAAACATAAATACAAAACATATGTTCTTAATCAAATAAAATGTTAAATATAAAATAAACACAGTACCAACAATAAGTACAATATTTTTTAGTGTCAATATTGATTTGTTCCTGAAATGTTAGTAGAAACATGTAAGGATCATATGTAACAATAAAGACTAGTCGCAATTTTGTACAGGAAGATAAAATGTAGTAAACACTGTATTTCTCAACCATCTGAAAATTTTGCACTGGTCCCAAAAATCTGCTTAGATTAGCTTATTTATCATATATCATATTACTTTGTGTTATTATAATGGTTTTTGAAGTGGTTGTCTTTATAAACAATCTTTTAATCTTAGTTAAAGGCAATGAGAGAGGACCTGGCAGTTCTAACCTTGCAATTTGTATAGAATTTTATGTACAAGAAAGAAATTTTTCATTCAATTGTTGTATATCCTCATAAATTGCATGAATGTAAATAACTTTCTGTTAAGAATATGGGTGGGTGAGATGGCACTTTATGGGTGGGTGAGATGGCACTTTATGTGTGGGTGGGTGAGATGGCACTTTATGTGTGGGTGGGTGAGATGGCACTTTATGTGTGGGTGGGTGAGATGGCACTTTATGTGTGGGTGGGTTTGATTGTTTGGAAAGTAGTGTTTGATCACCTTGCAAAATATAATTAAAATTTACAATTTTTTAAAAACAGAACCTCATAAGATTGCTCAAAGTTAAGAAGAAGTTTAATGGGTAAACAAGATTTCCCCCTGAATATAATAAAATATTTTATAAACTTATATAGTATAAAATCTTTAGAGTTGCTGTTTATAAACTTTGTTTTAGAGCACTAGATGATTTCATGCTCTTGTTGCAAATACTTATAAAGCATAGTTGTTGTTTTTACAGTATCTATTGATATATGAAGAGTTATACTGTAGATGTGGGTCAGATAAGGTTGACTTAGTTTAAGTTTACTCCAGGATATTAGTTTTGTCTTCAAACAAAATTGAAGTGGGCTACAATAGATAAGAGCTGCTCTGATTAGTCAAACTTCCTTAGTACATGTTGATGTATAATACTAATAAACTCTAATGAATAATGTAGAAGCAAATATTATCTTCACATGTTTACTTATAATAATTTATTTGTTAAAGAAAAAAAAAGGAGCTAAGATTTACAAAATTATTCTCCATTTGGCAAATCTAAAATACTTCATCCTTTCTTTAAAACATGATATAATTATTGTTCTTCATGAAGCATAATAGTTTTCATGTTAGTATGGAAATATTTTATATAATTTCAATTCTTAAGCTAAATTTGCAAACAAGGAACAATCTTTGTTTAGTTTTGATGGCACATATAATTTTTATTTTTTAAGATTTTAATTTAAGTATTTTAATTTGAGACTGATTGGGGTGTATGTCTTTTAAAATGCTCTATCTACAGTTACTGATTTATATTATTAGTCTTTTTTTAGATGTACAGCATGTCAACCCATAGATAAAGAAAGATAAACTGAATTATAAATCTGAAAACATTTACAGCTTTGTCTCTGTTAAACTCTATCTTTTCAGAGCAGGTGATTCAATGTAGCACCTGCACGATCAAACCTCCATTACCTTCATACGTACGAGACCTAAGATCGGAAGGGGGACTTACACTTACTTCGGATTATAGTTACACTTTAACTCCCCTCATTTTCTTATTTATTTATAAAAGTAAGCACTTTTAAATTTCTCTGTTTTAGAGAATGAAACTAAAATCTAAAGATAGCAAAAAAAGTAAATTGAATCTGTTCTTAGACAGATTAATTATAAAAAAATCAGGCCAATGTGACTGAGTTGAACTTGTCTTGTTTAGTTTTATACACCTGAGATCATAGTCTGAGGTTTGACTTGAGGGGCGATGGTCGTACTGCTGTTGCAATATAAGATCTCAAGCCTACTAACTACAAGTTGAATGTTTTTGTAGTAAGGACACACATTTGTGGCATAGAGAATATAATTAATCACCAGTCTTATTTACTTAAGAGAAAGAACTCCCCCGAGAGCGAGAAGTGGAAGGGGGGCTGGAATGGAGTCGGGAGTGCGAAGATATTTTAATTGATAACTCAGAGAGCCTTCATTACTGTCATTAATATTTCAAGACCGTTTCTTCTCTTCTTGGCATAAAAATCTAAAAAATTATAGTAGATTGGTTTTTTATAAGACTATTTTTACTAATTATATACTGTGAGACATCAAAGTTAAAACTTTCAATGCACTTTTTATTGAAAAAATTGTAAATCACCTCAGGGATTGGTAGTTAGTTATCTTTTAAATTATTGTACTTATTTTTATAAAAATGTTGTTCCTTTAGAACAATCAGTATTAACATATGAATAATTTTTTTTAAATTGAGATAGTAGAAAATGTAAATTAAATAGATTACAACCTTTATGTTTATATTTTCTAAAGTAATAATTAGTTAAAATCAATTAGAATTCTAAATGTATAATTTATACATATATATTTATAGGCTTTCCAATTCACTTAATTACTCTCCTAGAATTAATGTTTTAATAGATTTTTAGTGATGGTTTCTATTAATTTTTATTGTAAATAATTACAGTGATGCCATATTACAAACGCTTTTCAAACCCCTCAATTTCCATAAATGATTTTTTAATTGAAGTGCAGTATGCTAAATCATTAAAAAAAGTGTATTCACTGATTTAAAATAGTACAAAAATGTTGTACTGCTTTTACACGTATAACACCACCCATATATATTTAAGACCACCATTATAAATACAAAGAGAAATATTTAAAAATATTACGATGTTGCAGTAATCAATGTAATGTTGTTAACATGAAAATAAAAAGTGAATATCAATAGTAGTACTAAGATATGTTATGCATACAAATGTATAATGTATGTAATCAATTAATCCAATAGAAATGACAACAGCTCGTTGTTTGGATCAAAATGGCTGGAATGCGTGAATTAGGGTTGTTGTGAGCGTTGGTTTTTAAATTTTCCACATCAATCAGGGCCTGTCATCGCCACTAAAGGATTTGGGGTGGGGGTAATTACTGCTACAAAGGGTTCAGTTTTACCAACCATAACATCGCAACTTTAAAAGAAATGTAATTAACAAGTAACAATAAATTATGTTTTGTCTTATTTGTTGTTTTTACCTAAAATAAGTTATAATTTAAAGAGAGTTTATTTAAAATAGTATAAACATTTTGTTTCATTTCAGTCTAAAACTATCAACAAAATTCTTTTAGTATTTTTAATTTATCTTCATAAATGTCTTTGTATGTATTTATTTCAAGCATATTTCATAAAGTTCTAATTAGTTATTTGGATTTCAAACAAGAGTTTCAAACAAAAAATATGTTTTAATAAACCACACAATTAAATTTAATTTAGGACTACTTGCAATAGTAAATAATTGTGATGCTAATTAAATTGACCATTTAACAAGATAGACCCAGTACTAAGGAACATTATGAAAGTTTTAGGTACAAATATAAAAAGATATATTGTAATAAAACCACAAGTATAAAGTTGTGCGTACAACCAATTGGTCGGTAGCGTAGTTGGTTCAATCCCAGCTTCATGTGCTAAAGGTTCTCAGTTCGATCCCAATCAGAGTCATAATACATTTTGAGAAGGATCAGCTGATAATCACCGGCTGTTCATTTGTCATTGGGCTATTAATTAATGACACTTTCTAAGGAATAGTCGGCCTTAGTTTGTAACAATAACTGCATTCGCTCATCTACACTCATTCGAAATTCACATTCGTCCATATCTTGACGATCGGCGTCTTATGAATAAATAAATTTTTTGAGTGATAGTTTGTTTTTTGCTTTATCTAACCTAGAGAGTGTTTTGTGCATTTTAACCAAAGTGGATTTTAAAATTTTTTCTTGACAACATATATTTTGCCATGCTTTAGGTTGTTATGATTTGTCATGCCAGTTCTTTGCCGTAATATCCCTAAGATTAAATCTTTTTGCAGTTTTAGTTTTTATTTTTATCTTGACAAACCCAGATACATGCCGAAATATGTCTTTGCTATTTTGTATTTTGTAAGTTGCATCATTCCTCATGGAACTCTCTATGTTACATAATATAAAAACTGTGTAATGTTACTTTGGTTATATAGTCTGTGAGAGTAATAAATATAAGATATAAATAATGCTTCTGCTGTCAATCTAACCACACTCCTCAACTTAGGGTTAGTCAAATGATCGTATTTTGAAGGCTACTTTGTATAACTTTACAAATTTATAAAAACTCTCATCTTTTCTGTCCCTGGGTTTAATTGAATCAGTGCAAATGCAGAGTGTTTAAAAAATAATGACCCGATTTTAAAAAGCTATATTTATTAGAATCAAGGGCTTTACCCAAACATATTGGACATTACAATACTCACAAAATAATGAAGTTTATGAAAATGTATCATAAATGTTCAAGATGTCCTCCAATTTCAGCCAGGATGCATCTAGTCAATAGTTGAATTTCTGATAGACACCTTATGCACATTTTGGGACAAATTCAACTATCGACTAGATGTTATCCCTGCTGCAAATGAAGGACATATTGAACATTTATGATACATTTTCGTAAACTTCATTCTTTTGTGAGTATTTTAATGTGCAATATGTTTGGGTAAAGCCCTTGATTTTAATAAATATTAGCTATTTAAAATGTTTATTAAAATCTTTTTAATCTTTTTGAAACACCGTATTTTAGTTTACATAAGAGAGTCAATATAAATAATTTTAACCTCATGAAATATAAATTGGATATGAACAGTCTGAATACCTTAGGAAAGAAGAGATTGTAAAGAGTTGCTGAACAAATCTTACATGAAGATAAATGGGTGGTTGTGGCGGTAACTACCTAAACGGCTTTGAAGTTCAATATAAGCAGCAATTTTGTTTCAGTATCATTTGTAAGTAGGACGGCTTCTGTAAAGTATATGGCCTTCTGCATTCTCGAGCTGCATTTAAAGTGCAGCATGCATTTTGTATTTAACTAGGCATGTTGACATCCAAGGAAAGCTTATGTCGTTGGTTTACATAATTTAAAGAAACTGGTACATATATACTAAATATAAAGCCCAGACTGACTGCATGTGCGAGAGGATGATGTCAGAGAAGAGTTTTGTTCATAGTCCAAGTAAGTCAAATAATGGATCTATGAAGGACCGGGTGTGTCTGACCGTCACTTTTGCAAGTTTTAAGATGGCATTTGCCGTACAATCTCCACAGAGTACGTGTTCCAGGAAAATGCCATGAGGACGACAAAGACAAACTTTTTTAGTTTCATATGGTGTCTAGAAAATCCGTATACACCATTATAACATGAGAGAAAGTCAGCAAAGCTCTCTACATGTGTAATGTTCTCTCTCGTAACATGGCTCAACATTTATGGGTCAACCTTTTCCGTAAAAGGCAGTGTAAGTGGGAGTTCTAATGCTGCAAGATCAAGATCTGGCCACTGGAGGATCTATGTTAAGGAGGGTGTTTATGTCCTCACTCCCACCAACAACGCTGGCAGAACATGTAGCACTGCTGTAGTGCACTCTTAAGACATACACGTCTTTGGCTATCACTTAGGTGTTTGCAGTGCTGAACAACGAGGGTGCTCATTGAGGATTTATTACTTTTATTTAAAAAACTTAAGAACTTCTTTTCGTTAGAATATAGATAGTTCAATTTTAATATATACTTTTTGAATTACAAATTAACTATAATGGGTCCATCTTTAATAATCCTGTATACATAATCAGAATAGACAAGCTAAACAGTGATATGATTGGTTATAATGTAGGAGTAAGGTTTCATATAAATTTATCACATGACGAAAGTGAAAGTATTCATAGATTATTGTTTGAAAGAACAGGTATACAGAAATGTTCTGTTATTGATGATGAAATATAGATATTTAAAAGAAAATACAAACTAAGAGATTTTCAATATAAAAATCAACTAAGAGATCACACAACGGACCAAATTATCCTCTAACCCTACATGCATTCATGGAAACTTCTTCCCGTTGTACATTCAAATCACTTGCTTCTCAGAACCTTGACTTAACGGTACATTTAAACATAGCTTTAGTTCAGATATTAACTTAAATTCAAACTCGCCTATTATGTGCATGCCTTGAACTGTCGGTCTAAGGTTAGGTGGAAACAACTAATTTAATTTTTCTCTTGCATTAAAATTACACTAAAAATCATGCATGTTCAAACTCGCATATCATATAAATGCCTTGACCTGAAAACAACTAGTTTGATATTTTGCTGTCACTCAAACTACTTTATAAATTACCAACATAACAATGTTGAGGAGTGGCGGAAGTAATAAACTAGAAGAGACTGCGCTGATAGATTGGTGGCAAAGAGGAGTCGACTGAAGGATGAGGGGCTGCAGAGATCAGATTTAATTAAAAACATCCCCATCCACTACACAGTCAGGGAGTCAACACAGCTTATAGCTTTTACCCTCTGAAGCAGAGGCCATATTATCATTTTTTGACTAAATTTATTTCAGGAAAATGTTATGCTTTGTTTTTAGGGCTCTGTAATTTTGATATTGCTTTTTTTGTATATTATAATGTAACTGCATTTTTTCGAAGAAGTTTAAAACCCAGCCCAATCCTTTATTCATTAGAAAGAAACTATTTTTTGAATGTTTTTGAGCATTTTTTAGTCATTTCCAAAGACTGATTGCTGGTAAAAAGTGTTTTGTTTGTATTCATGATCACCAGCTGATTATATAAGAATTATCTATATATATAAAAGGCAAAGCCCTCACTGATTGACTCACTCACTCATCACTAATTCTCCAACTTCCCATGTAGGTAGAGAGCTGAAATTTTGTACACTGTTTCTTTAGAACTTAAATAGGACAACTAAAGTATTTTCATCTTGATAAAGTACTCCTAAGGGGTATAAAGCACCCTTAAAAGATTGGTCCATAAGGATAACATTGGGTTGATTTTAGTAAATTAATAACAGCTGTTTTGTAAATAAATAAACATGTCTATTTTGAATGTTTGACATTATACTATTTAATATTTTACTATGAGTTTAATCTACAGCTGTTAAACAAAAATAAATGAAATGAACACTCTTGAAATAGGCTAAATAGGTGGCAAAGCAATTAGTGTGAGTGAGATACTGTACCGAAATGTAATATTGTAATTTTATATTATATAGTTAATATAGACTACCGATTTTTGTATTGAATAGTTACATGCCGAGGCCGAAGGCCGAGGTGTATCGAGCGTAGCGAGCGTCGGGGTTGGCACGCGAAGCGTGCAGGGGTGTCCCCTAGTCAAGGATATTTGTGTGAATTTAAGTTTTGTTGTTTCAATTAAACAAAAAATTTATAACTATCATAAATGTTGACTTTGTAATAACATGATGTACAAAAGTTATTTAATTGATACAGTTGAATTTTTTATAAATATTAAGTAAACAACAATTCCTTATATTATGGACCAGTTTTTAAATGCCAATCAAACATCCTTTAAAAATTAACTACGTAATGTTAGCTTATTTCTTGTGGTACGTGGGTACTAATTGATTTAAACCAAATAATCAGTAAGAACATTTTATTTATAAACTACATTTTAAAATGTAGCTTATGATTAATTTCATACTTATTAAGCCATATCTTTGTCATTTATATAACATCCAAGTTATCTTATCTTCATAGAAAATTATGTGAATTAATTATTTATCAATATATATGTCCATCTTCTTTTAAATTAATATAAACATTGAAATACAGTTTCAGAATTTATTTACAACTAGTATCTTGTTAATATATTGTTATAGACAGTTCTGTAATTTATTTTTTGTACTTTGGTCACTTTTCAGTACATGCAGGCTACTCATCACTAAAGGTACATTTCCCTCTGATTAAGGCGTTCAGTTCCCTGCTCATTACATTAGTCAACAGTCAGCCATGCCAGCCTTAAAACATCTTAATAAAGCTCCCTCTGCTCAAATATTCCCTCGTTAACAGATCCGTTATATTCACTCTAGACACACAATTTGTCTCTTCTATCTTAATAGACTAGACTTAATAGACATAAACCTTTTTCAGCTACAATTTAGATATGGCTCCTAACTTTAGAAAGAATTAAATGAAAAATGTGACCACAACAGGTAAATTTAACATATTACCATCAAATGTCTTAAGAGTGGCAGGTGGTCCACTACCACTGTACATGTACGGGTGGGCGGGTGAGCTACTAACACTAACACGTGTGGGTGGGCGGATGAGCCATTACCATTTAATGTGTAAGAGTGGGTGGGTGAGCCCCTACCACTGTATGTGTAATATGCTGATTATGATTTCGCACTGATATTTTATAACTCGTGGTATCAAACTCAATATCTTATACGTATGAATCAAACTCTGTTTTAGTAGTTTGAAAAATTATCTTCTCACATTTCAAATCCAAGATATAGAATGATGGAATCGAATTAGCTCCCACTTATATTAAGTTTTTCTCAAACTTTTTCTAACTAAGAAAATAATTTCAATTAACACTCACAGCCAAAGATGCATTTGACAAATTGTCAGTTGATGAGAGTTCCACATAATTCTTTAATTTGCATTGAATAAATAAATAAAATATTCATTTCTGATTTCCATGATTTAGCCACCTGTAACGATCTAACTTATCCTATAATATGTTGGTTACCAAATATTTTTACTCAGCTCAAATGAAGCAATGTTTGTACTGAAAAAGTTGTTTCATTCACAAGTTAAAAATAATTTTTTTACTTGTCTCAGGGGAACTAAAGAGACTTTGTTAATAGCCAAACAGAAACATTGAAGGTATTTTTAAATCAAGTTTGTCAATGCGGATCTATGTCTAATCCTCAAAATAAAATAACTTTTGTTTTCTCCTGATTATGAAAAAAGTTGTTAAAAACGGGTCAGGCTCTGCTAAGAATTCCTGGATAAACTCACACTTGAGATTAGGGAGATTGGTCCAGATTTTCTCTATTCTTTTGAGTATACTCACGCAACAATAATGTCATAAAATAGCCTAAGTATTTAACTGTACAAAATTTGTCGTTTATAGACAATAGGCTTTATTTTCATATTCGTTAAGAACAGAGATAGCGTCAATACATTGTTAAAATTAAAAGTTGAAAGGTTCATAGAATTCCTATCTGTCGTTGGTGATAGACATAAATTCTTCTATGTTTATACAGATTTATCTACAAGCCACTTGAACATTTTCCACTTCAAAACTTGAGGGCTGAGATTTTTGAGTTCTCTTGGTAGCATATTGTACAGCCTTGCACCTGCATAGGATGGCTTCTTGGCGAAAAGAGCTGATCTGTGGACTGGCAGATTGAAGTTATTGCCATGTCTTGTTTGACGTTCATGGATATCACAGTTCCTCATAAGATTTCCTCTGGTGGCCAGTAGTATTACCTCAGTAATGTAAATTGACATCACTGTGAGTATACCCAATTCCTTGAAAGCCTCTCTACAACTGTCTTGAGGATTTAACTCAGCCATGATTCGCACTGCACGCTTTTGCATCACTAGTACTCGCTGGAGTTTGGTGACAGAAGAACCTCCCCAAATCACTATTCCATAGCGAACATGTGTCTCAAATAAAGCAAAGTAAGCAATTCTGGTAACCTCTGGAGTGCTAATGAGTTTAACTCTTTTCAAAACAAAAAGAGCTGTGCTGAGTTTTGAACACAATATGTCTACATGTTGATTCCATGAGAGACGATTGTCAATTGTGACACCAAAATGTTTTGTAAAGAATACTTGTTCTAGGTTTAGTGGCATAAAAACATAATCTTTATATCTGCCCAATAAGATGCATTTGGTTTTGGATGCATTGAAGACCAGATCATTGTCAAGCAATATTGCTGCGCTCTCGTTATTGATGTGTAGGTGTCAATTTCCAATGCCTGCACTGATTTGTTGTTTGTCACAAGGACAGTATCATCCGCATATGATACTGGATGACAGCCTTCTCCCAGGTGCTCTTGAAGGTCTCCAATGAATAGCACAAACAGTACAGGCTCCAAGACAGATCCCTGAGGAACGCCTCGCTTAATCTCCATCAGCTCAGATTTTTCAACTGTTATACATCCTTCAGAAACTTGTTTGATCTCCACTAGGCTCTTTCTTCCCTGTAAGTAGCTTGCAAACCATTTTAGTGCTGTACCTTTGATGCCTATAGAGCTAAGTTTTGACAGTAATAACCTGTGGTCAAGACAGTTGAAGGCTTTGCTTAGATCCAAAAAAAAAAAAAAAAAAACTGCAAACGGTAATTCCTTAATCGAGGTTGTCTATAAGGTGCTCAATTAGATCAACGAGGGTACTAGTGGTTGATCTTCCAGATATGAAGCCATGTTGTCTCTCTGGAAGATTATGATTAATTTCCAAATGCTGTGTGAGACATGTCAATATGACCTTTTCAATGACTTTTGACACTGTAGGTATTAAAGAGATAGGCCTGAAGTTCTGCACTTCCTTTTTATTGCCTTGTTTGTGCAGGGGAAAAATTTTGGTGGTTTTAGGTTTTCGGGAAAACTACCCTGAGTTAGAGATTTATTAACAATACAGGCAATTGGTATACAGACTTCATTTCTGCAAAACTTCAATATTTTGGAATTTATTCCATCGACCCCCGCTGATGTCTTAGATTTCATAGAAGAAATAATTTTCAGTACCTCCTCTGATGTCACCAATTGAAATTCATTGAGTGCTGTTTCATAATGATCTCTTGGCTCCTCGATCACTGAAGTTCTGGAAGAATTGTTGTTGATCAGAGTATCCTCTGCTGTAGTCACAAAGAATCTATTGTGGTCAGTGATTTCTTTCAGGTCTTGGACTGAATTACCATTGACATTTAACTGCCAGACTGTTTCTGAGTCCTTTTTCTTTGATTTTCTTTCACTGTTGACAATCTCCCATACCACCTTACTTTTGTTACTTGCCTCAGCTATACTTTGTTCACACTTTGTTTTTCTGAGTTTTCGCTGCTTCATATCATATTCTTTCTTCTTTTGAGAGGATATATTTTTGTCTTCTTCCTTTTTGCTAAGTATATGTTTTTCCTTAGCTCTTATGAAGTCTGCTCGTAGTTCCTCTGCTTTCTTCTGTTATTTCTTGATTTTTTAAAAGGGCATGTGATGTCTAGTGCTGTTGTAATTGTACCAATGAATATTGAGTACGCCTCTTCCACTGTTGGTGCTGACTCTACTCTTTCCCAGGAGTTTAAGGCAAGGAGGTTTGATAGGTTTGAGAGATTGTCAAAGTTAAAATGCCTTCTAGTAGTTAAAATGCCTTCTAGTGTAATAAGATGTACAATCAATTTGTTGACTAATGTTTGTGATATATCTTAAATGGTGTAAAATTAGGAGATCTAAATGGATGGAAGTGTAGAGCCAGGATTTTATTTCCCATGCTACCTATTCGTTTATGCAACTATCACCCCATAAGGTGTTTACATAGCTTTAGAATTTCCTCTTTCCTTCAGTATGTATGAGAAATTAAAATAAATAGAAAAATATACGGGTTGACATTGTTGGGTGGGTAATCAGGGTCTTAACTTTGTATAGTGAAGAGAACTGAGGTATCAGACTTGACAATTAGCTGAAAATCAGGCCAATACTGTGTGTATTGGAGATTCTTTTTATCTTCACAAGGGCTGCAGGCCTGTGTGTTAACTTTTTTCAACGAGTACCAACTGTTAGCTCAGTTGGCGATTCAAACCTGTAATCACCTTTAACTTTTAACTTTTAATCACTCTATGCAGTCCAAAAGCCTTAAGCACTGAGCAAGCACTCAGATTCAACGTAAAGTCCCTTAGTTGCCTTTGGTTATTGGGCTATTAATAAATGAAATGAAATGAAAAACGTCTATTTAATCAGGTGAAGTTGGAACTAAAAAGTCCCTTCTACCATTTAACCTGATACAAAAATAATTACAATTAACAATTTTGTTTTTAAATATAGTAATTACAACTGAATAAAATTAACAATAACTAATATAATACAAAAAATAATTAATTATCCTAAAGTAAATGTTAATAATCATAGTGAAATGATATATGTATTTACAGTATGAAATAAATTAACAGACTTAGAAATAAAAATAAAATTATGAAATTCCACTTACACCCTCACACACGCTCTCTTCAACTGGACCACACACTCATTCACACATTTATTAACTTAATAGCAAATCATAAAAACTGAAAAAGAAAAAAACCGTACAAAACACATTCAAATGTATCCCCCAGATGTGCGCCAAACACCACCGGCCATCATCAGAGCCGCAGGAGAAAGGCTTTTACCTCCGCCCTGAAGCGATGATAATTACCCATGTTCCTCATACCATCTGGAAGGGAATTACATGGACAGCAAGAATTTACTGTAAACGATTGAATATTAAAGTTCTATGAGTAGGAATACAAAGAAATAAATGGCTTTTTCTAAGGTACAGTTGACTGTAGTTACAGATAACAAAGGTCATTCACACTCATCCTACATTCAAGTAATTATTCATTTGCCTTAAAATATGCACAAGCTGTGTCGATGTATCAAATTTAAATATATAGGATTAGTAAAATTAATTAATTATATCACGTCATTTTTAATAACATCATGTATTCAGACTGTTTTATTAAAGTGTTGTCATAAATTTAAGTATGTATAAAATTTTTTACCAATCCTAATATTTATAAAAATGGATGTCATGATTAATGACTAACCGATTAGCACATCCAAGCTCAGAAAAAAGGTTCTTAGTAATTTCACATTTTAATTAAATGAGTCACAGTAAAGAAAGAACAATAAAGTTTATTTTAATACTATCAGTAAATTGATTTATATTTACTACACTCTGTTTATCATAAACTTAGTTCAGTATGTACTAAGAAACTAAGTTAGCTAAATGAATTGGCATTCTTACGAGTAAGAAACTAATTGGCAAGTTCGTTAGCAAAATCGGAAAACAAACGTATTTAGAAAAATATCCAACCTTTATATTTTTACTGTGCCATATTTAAAATGTGATAACATTCTTTTTAAAAGTAAAATTTAGTTTAATCAATTTAAAACAATGCCTTAACAACTTATTTTGAGTCAAATGTTTATTAAACACTGCTAAACATTAAAGAAAATCATAATAAAGTATATTAGAAAAAGATGTTATATAGGAAAAGTAGTTTGTAAACCTTTGTATGATATTTCAATATATAAATTGAATGTGTTGAGATAAAATTATTGTTCTTAAGAGGGATGCAATTTCAGTATATTATGAACAAACAGATTAAATTCAGGAGGTTTGGAATTTATCGACAGTTTTAATCACAGTCGCAGATGGTGAAATTGTGACTGCATTAAACTTGTGTAGGGGATGATAATGAAGGCAACAAGTGACTGCCTGTACAAGGTGCCGGGATCAAGGTGTTTCTAATTAGACTATGGTCTTTCAGAATTTATGACGTTTCACTGCCTTCCCTTAATTAATCCAGTACCAATCAGCACAGTAATATGTTACGGAAAACATTTTTCCTGATATATCCTACCTATCAGTATAAACTAACATTGGTAGGGTTTCAAGACTAAAACAATTATGTTTTTCTAAGGATAGGGGTAGGTTAATGTTGTATCTCAGATTTACTAATTAAAGTAATTCAGTATGAAAGTCCTGAGGAAGATATACATTAATAATTAAATATTTACAACTAAAATTATTAATTATAAACTGTAGAAGAACACAAAAAAGTTGAAACATAAAATATTAATAAAGTTTGTCATCCTTAGTGAAGTTTGATTGCCTTGTAAGATTACTATTTAATCAGCATGTTGCTGTTTTTCTGTGTATGATACTGTAACATTTCTTTTAGTTAATGTTTTAAATGAATACAATATTGTTATTGATTGATCAAAGATATGAATCAATAAACATTAAAATGTTATTATGAGTTCAATTTTTCCATTGACTTTAAAAATGTTTCTTGATATTTAAATAGTTTTAGCCTATGTATGTTTATTTCAAGCTTGTCTGACAGTGCTACACAATTTAAAATTAATTATCTAAAAATTACAATTACAATAGTCATTTTGTAATGTAATGACGAAAATAACCGGTGTCTATAAAAAATATATTCAGCTGCAGATTCATCTGTTAAAAATAAAAATAAGAAATCATTCTTTATAAAACATAAACAAAAATATGAAATTAAATTAACTTCAAAAGATTAGTGTGGTATATTTTTGTTCATCATCTAGAATTCACAAAACTAGTTAGTCTTTCAACAGTTCTGAGAAACTTTACACAATGCTACTCTAAAAAATATACATAAACTCTATTTAAAACAGCCACAATGCAGACTGTCTGATAGATGTATCTTATACTATAAAACGAGCAAGGAATTGTATGTATCTTTATATGTACCTATTTCCAGTCATTTTATTTCAAAAACGGCTTTACCGATTTTCTTCGTACTTTGTCTATAAAAAGGTTTTCTACCTCAGGAATCCAATGGATTTGGTGACAATTTTGAGAAAACTCATTTTCTATGAGTTTTCACGATTCCAAAAGTACACAGTAAAAATATAGGAGACAGGCGGGTGGGTCAATACCACTGTTTAATGTTTACTATTTCAACATGTGAGTTATGATTTTAATTTATTTTTTTAAATAACACATGTTTTTCTGAATCTGTTAAAATGTAAACAAACCAAATATTATTGTATTTTTCTTACCTATGTCTAATATACACAATTCAGTTATTCTCGAACTTTATTTCATTTTTATTATAATTTCAACGCACCGCAACGCATATTTATGGTCCTATCTTTCAAGAGTCACTCAACGAATCTCTCAAGAAACTTGTGTGCAAAGAAGTCAGCGGTTGAGTAATATGCGCGAAAGAGAAAATCAATGAAGAAATGAAGAAACTCCTAAAGAAAGGAGTCAACGGTTGGATATAATGCGTCACAGAATTAATCAACAAAGAAATGCGGAAACTCCTGAAGAACGAAGTCAGCGGTTGAATGATATGCGTCAGAGAAACAGCCAACAAAGAAATGCGGAAACTCCTGAAGAAAGAAGTCAGCGATTACATGATATGCGACAGAGAAACACTAACCCGACCGGAGATTGACTTTCCTGGTACCTACTTAAAGATATAATTACCAAAAACCAATCACTAACTCTGAAGCCATATTTATAATCTTTTACCGCACTCTACAAAAAGCTTAAGCATGTAACCAAGCCCTGACAACAGTAGAAAACCTCTTGCAGTGACTTTCAAAATAAATTAACATTACTGTGTATAGTTTTATTAAATAATTAAATTTGTATTGATTTTAAAAGAATTTTCATTTTACGATATTACTATCAATAATACTGATCTTCATCAAAGAATACTTACATAGAATGTCTGTTGCCATTTAGAAGGCTATAAAATTAGCGAGAAGTAAATTAATTTAAGTTTAACTAAGATCAAGAGAGCCGACTAATGTTGGAAGTTGTAGAGCACTCTGTCCCAGGTTACAAAGGCATTAGCCTTCTGTTTGGAGTGGTGGTGTTGTCTAACGAACCAAGAGTTACGGAGAGGAGAGCTGAGAGCTCGTCTGGAGACAGGCCAAACAATCAGATCTTAATAAGTTGGGGACAATGGTCCACCACTGCAGCAACAATAGTAACAGAAAATCTAATATAACGCAAGTTACTATTTAGGAAAATAAATTTATAACTAGTCATAAAAATAAATCCATGTGTCACTGAGTCAGTGTGTAGTATAAGTAATGATAATTTACTTAGCGTTTATAGACACCAAATAATATTTACTGATTCAAATACAGTTCTCAAACAATCCCAAAGTACATTTCCCCATAGTAGGCCGTAGACGAGTGCTGGTTGTGGTATTTCTTCATTAACTCCCCACTCACAACCCTCCAGGGTGCTCTAACAATTTTGCATCCCTTAACTTCATGTAATTATGGTCAGCCCTTATTTTGGTTTCAATGTGAATCTCTTCTTGGAATTTTATTATAATCTTATTTTAATAGATAAAGTTTCAAAACACAGTTTGGTATGATCAGTGATTTTCAAAATAATAAACTTTTGTAAGTACTGTAACTCTGGTCTATTCAAATTGAAAAGTTTAATTGTAACGAACTGGACATTGTTCTATTATTAAGGAAAACTTCTCCATCTTCACATGTGTACATAAAAACTTATGGAATCTTACATTGTTATCAATTTTCCAATATCTGTCTACCAACCATTGCTCATTTGTGAACCTAAGTGATTTCTGATTGCTTGGAGAGTAAATTCATCACTTTGCCATTAATTATTAGTATTATTAACTAATAATTATAATAATTAATAATGATTTGTTGTCAGCTTTAATTTATCTCATCTCTGCCAGTTACAAGAGCAAAATATTTGTGGCTCCTTTTGTTTGCCAATTTTGTTTTTCAGCCTGTCCAGGCTATCAAATGTTGAGGTAGTTTGATATCACACATTTTATTCTGGGATATAAACCTCAGTAGAAAATGACGTAACTATTTCATCTTTATCGCAGTATTTTATTTATTTATAGTCTTCAGTGTCCTTTGATTAGATGTTGGTTTCTTGTGAAGTTTTTCTTCAACTACCAGAATTAGATGTCGGTGATTTAGAAAATTCTAAAATCAGACACAAATAAAAATCACTTTGGAAATGTATTTCTCTTTTTTAAACAGAATGGACAATTCTACAATTAGTCAAAGATCGGAATGGAGAATGTTACCATGAAGAAAAACAAGCTTCACAAGTCATGTTGTCTTTGAGAAGAGGGCAGAAGGGGAGTCTGAGTCTACTTGCCCCACCACAACCCACCCCACATTAAATTGCACTCGTCCAGTCCCCATACACATGCCCAGCCAAGTGGAGAATTATGCACGTCATTCAAGGGACATCCCCTCTTTCCACAAGACTTGATTTATTATTGCTTGGCTCTATTATTCTGTTCACCATGCATTTTACATCATAGGTCAAGTGTAGTTCTTATCTTGTTTCACACTAAAGATATTTTTTTCCATTGCAAAATAATGTGAATCCATTTTTTTTCTGTCTGTATGAAATAATTTTAAGATGTCTGCCTAGAAGTGTAACAAATTGTTCCTTTACTGTCATTATGGTTGTTTCTATATTCTTCTTATTTGTAAAAACAGTTATATGCTAGGGTGTCACGAAAACTGTATCCTGGCTGGTCATTTTCAGATTCTACACCTAATTTAGAACAAACAATGAAGGATAACATTTTTCTAATTCCTTTCCATTTAGTGTATATCTGTTTTTTTGTGGTTCTTACAAAAATCAATAACTCAATAACGATTTGACCGATTAACTTAAAATTTTGCACACTTCTTTACATTAACATTACAAAACAGCAAAAATAACCATTGAGTTATCTTCAGACATTTAAAAATGATAGTAGTTTAAAAATTTAAATCTTTTTTTTGTTTACAAAATATTTGGAGTTAAAACATTTTAAATGGCCACAATTTTTAAAAAGCCAAGAATAATTTAATGGATATATTTTTCTGTTTTAAAATTTTATTAATGTAAAGAAGTGTGCAAAATTTTAAGTTAATCGGTCAAACCGTTCTTGAGTTATTGATGATTTTCTTTTTAAACACAAATACAGACACTAAACGGAGTGGAATTTGGAAAAATTCTATCCTTCTGCTCTAAATCAGGTGTAAAATCCAAAAATAACCATCTAGAACATTTTATTATGATACATAGCATATATTTGTACACTTTCAATACAGTCAATCTATTACTCACAAACTATATTCATTTGGACCAGTACTTAAAATTTGAACCAATTTTATTCTGGTTTGTATAGTTATTTTTACATGTCTGTACATTCAAGCTTCTTCATTCTTTGTAAAGCAATTCTGTTTAAATGAACAAAAAAATCTATTTTTGACCAAGCATATAATCATATGTAAATATAAAATGATTCAATTATGTCAGAAAATGTTTTACCATATTAAAAAATGCGTTTTTAGTTTGTATAGTAAAGGAAACACTCCCAGTTTGGTTAAGAAATATGTTTGCTTAAGCAGTGGTAAAGAGAATTAGGTAAAAATATTTTACTAACAGGATTGTTATCTATTTGTTCAAGTCTACTCACACCATTAGATATCAACACCCAGATTTTGTTTTAAAATTAAAATTTTCCAAGTATTTGCACTTATCTGCATATATTTATGGAATGAGTACATTCATTAATATGCCAATTAACTGTATCCTATAATACAGTGATAAGCTTCGAAACGTATTTTTATCAGGAAAAACATTTTATTTCAACATGTGCTTAAGTATTTGTTGAATCACAATGAATAACGTGTTTCGTGGATGGTGCTTGACTCCACTTAAATATAGTTTGAAATAGACTGTTCTGATATACATTGTTTTTAATTAAATAAAAAAAAATTGCCATTGTAGTGAGCTAATCAGGTCTAAACATGCCATTGTGGCCTAGACATACTCCGGACCTTAGAATAACACAGTGGTTTTCCAAATATTAAACTCTCCTGAAGTTAATTACATTGCTATATTGGATATGTAATTAGGCCAGCTGAACATGATTTGAGGCTAGCCAATTATGTCACCAAAGGAACTGACTAATTGGTTGAATATGAAGATAGCTGATGTATTTATTTTGATCAGCCATTATGTGATTTTAAATACGTTATCTGCATTTTGAAATCACAGTTTTTCTCTTGAAAATAAATTATTTGAGTAGTTTGGTAAAGTCCATATAAAAAGAGAGATTGTAATATAGTTATACAGTTACTTCATAACTGGCTTCAAATTTGGTTCTCTAATGGTTATGCCAGTGTTGCTCTAATTTATTTATTTTCGATGGATAGCACATGTTTAGATAAGCTAGAAAATGTAACTTTTAGATGGATGTAGGTTCTGCCCAACATAAATTCACCAAAAATGTTCACTCATCAGAGACCCCACATGATACTGCTACAGAAGAAACGTTTGCTCAGTTACTTCTACACTGAACATTTCTAGATCAACTTTAGTTTACAAATGGCTTTGTTTGAAAATTACTATGATAAATTAAATAACACAGATGAGGTGCAACAATAAAAGCCTGTTATTAATGATGCACAATAATCTAATCAAGTGAAAGAAAAATACAATAACATATTCTAAGCCTCCCTTACAAAACGATCATCCCTATGATGTAATTGTACATTATCATAAATATAGCCGGCACTGTGGCATAGTGCTAATTGAAGACTAAGTGCTGTGAATTTGTAGGTAATCGGTTTTGTTCTCAGTCCTCTTCACACATGGCCTCCGCCTAGTGGTTCTTGTCTATGTGGGCACTATTAGAGAACTCTAGGGTGTCTGTGTTAGATTATAGTTAGACAGGGTAGGCATCTATCCAGGGGAGAAAACTGAGTATCTGACTTGTCAGTTAATCGAAAATCAGATTAATACTACTTGTTAAGATTCCATCTTGAACTGTAGGTCCCTTCGTTGCCTTGACAATACCACATTACACTTTTGGTTAGAAGGAGAGGGGGGGCTTTGTTCAATACCACTGTATGTGTATGGGTGGGTGAGTTGGTTCAATACCACTGTACTTGTATGGGTGGGCGGGTGGTTCAAAACTACTTTACATATATGGGGGAGGGGAGAGTGTTTAATACCACTGTGCGTGTATGAATGGGCCCCCCAAACATGTTGGCATGTGTTGTCACTGGAATTTCTCTCTAGCAGTTAGAATTAAATCCTGCAAACTTTTTGAATAGCTGAAAAATCTTGCCAAACGATTACTCAATCACAGCATTATTTTTGCTATGCCCGGAACAGTGAAAGTTTGCTGACTGACCAAAGTTGAGCACAAAAACATGTTGTTTGGTTACTTGGCATTCTGAGTTGTCCAAGAAAGTTGAATCGTCAGCTGGCACCCAACAGTTGGCAGTCCTGCCTCGTGGCCAATTACATCCCTCTCTACGGTTGAGGTTTACAGTCACCCCTTACCGTCTGGTTTCACAGTACAAAAAGTTACCTTGTACAATGGAATAGCAGTTTTACTGATTTTATTATTCTAGCCTTTAGTTCTCTAATTATGATTATTACACACACTACTCTCAAAAGTATAATGATACTCCTCTTTTTAAACGTATGCCATAATTAACACAAGATCTATGATCTCACGTCATAACTGATTTTCACATTTTCTTAGAAATGAGACGCTGACACAACTTTGTGCATATTTTAAAAGGAATATGAATACATGAGTGTGGATGACCACACAGGTCTTGACTACACAAGTCTTGTTACTAACTGAGTTTCACTTATAATCAAAAAGGGCTATTTATTAGTAGACCAGTAGCCAGGGTAACTAAAGAACATATAGCTTTATGTGGAATTCGAACCATGTACATTTGAACCTGAACATAATATAAATATACATCACATGCATGTTCAAACAGGCAAGTTAGGTATTTTGCATTCAAATCACATATCTATGATTAAACATTTTATTTTCATAATATTTGAGTATTTTACTTAGATAACTTTCAGATCGTGACACAGAAATTTTTACCCAAAATTAATTTGACCAAATTTCTCTATTTTATATGACATTTGTAATATTCATTCACAGGCACATAAATACACGTAAACCGAATGATATATTTATTTAGACACTTGTATAACTTGCTATTCGCACTCATCATTTTCAATAGATCAAAAGGTTGACATCAGAATGAACTAGTTTGTTTTGTTATCTGTATGAGAGGGCAGAACAGTTTGAAGGACCAGTTCCTGTCCAAGGTAGTAGTGAGAAGTAGGGGTAGTAGGGGATCCCACGTGTATGTATGTCACTGTGGGTCAGTCTGTATATGGGTAGTATCAGCATAAATTAATGATCTCTAACTTAACTTGCGTTCTCTCTTGGGGTAACTTTTATGCTGAAACAAATTGTCAACGCTTAAGATAGTCCCAGATATATATCACAGATAGTCCAAACTTTTCCTAACAAACTAATATAATTCTCTATCTGGTAAAAATGCTCGCTAATTTTAAACCTACATTAAATGGCTGTTTAAAAAAAATTATAATTTAATACTGTAAAATATTTCATCTTTGTCATATTTAACTGTCTTGTTTTACTATAACATTATTTTTCATGAATCCAAACCATTTCTGAGATGAACTCACCTCAGGGTTGGTGAATATCGTATCTCCTGAAGCTTATAAATCCTAAAATAAGATTGTAACACACCAAAATATATTTGTGTGGTTAGAGTACTTAGAAGAATAGATACTAGCATAAAAATAGTAAAAATATATTTTGTAAAAAAATAGCCGTACCACCATAAACAATAATTTAAAATGTTAGAGTTTAAAAATATACAATTCTTGTACTATATTCAACAGATTTAAACGGTAGTCTATCAACACCTGCCCTCGCAGGTGGGTGTCAAATTAATTAACAGCTTACCTAAAGAAATTAAAATTGCTCCAAATTCAAAAACATTTAAGACCCGCTTGAGAGACATACTGTTGTCCCAGGCTTTTTACAGCATCGGAGAGTTCCTAGCACATGACTGGGAGACCAACTTAAATGGCTAGACACATCCCGTTGACTGTTGTGGGAGTTTCAAACACTATACGTAGATGTTTGTGTGAATGCCCTCCTTGTATGTATGTTTGTGAGTATTTATTGTTAAGAATGATTGGTTAAAGCCTTAGTTTAATTAAATTTAATACTGACGTTTGCGATACAATGTTTTTTTATATTGTTCATGCAATAAAGGATTTATTATTATTATTATTACATCAAATTCAAATATTTTATTTGTGAATTGATACATAATACATGCATATCTCACACGTCCTATAATAGTAATAATGTAAGAAAAAAAACAGTAATCAAAATTAAATTATCACTATGCAATTCAATTTATTTTTGTTACCTAACTTAACTTTAACAATAATAAAGCCACAGACAAAATTACTTATCTCCTTCAGAAAAAAACTCATCTATCGAAAAGCATTTTTATCTGTAAGGTAATCTTTTAATGCCTTTTTAAATTGTTTACCTTTAAGATTTCTTATACTTATAGGCAAGTAATTAAAGAACAGGACTCCTCCATAGGACACTTGACTCTCAGAGAGAGCGATATGATGCCTTGGAGTTGGGAATCAATGCTCAGCGCTGACTGTTTGTAGGTCATGAATATTTTTATATATAGATAAAATTGCCGTGCATATAAACATGGAAATAAAAGTCAGAATTTTAACTTGGCGAAAAACCCCTCTACACGAAGTTAATGGAGACAATCCAGAAATTATTTTAACGGCTTTTTTCTGTTCAATAAACACCCTAGAAGCGTGGGATGAACCGTCCCATACGTCAATTCTGTAAGACATGACTGAAGAGAAACAGCCATGATACTCCATCAACAAAACTTTTTGATCCAAAAAAGGATGTAGGGTTCTAAGGGCGAAACATGCTTGACTTAATTAGCCACAAGTTCCTGAAACATGCTCAAATCCCAAAAATTTCACTGAAGTGCACTCCTTAATACCAAACTCGCCAAGAGAAATTTGTTTAGAGCATTTGTTCCGCGTTAAAAATATAACAAAAAAGTTGTTATCAGGATTAAGAATCAGATTATTTCTCTTCAACCATTCCTTGAATGTTTGTATTATGGTAGATACTCTTGCCTGTAGACTCCTCAGGACCTCCAAATAGCAGAGTTGTATTGTCAGCATATAATAATGGCTTTGCTAAAGGAATTCACGAAACCATGTCATTTACATAAATAATGAAAATCTTTGTATAGATAAAGATGGACTTTGACAAAGGTATTCTGAAGAATGCCAATCTGATAATGGGTTGGTACCAGTTCATGAATGTTTGGTTATAGGACATTGGGCGAAGGAATGTTGGGTGAAGGAACGTTTCAGATTTCAATCTCAGAGGTAGCCAGTATGCAAGATTTCATAGAGTTAAAAGGTTCAGTTTTACGCTTTAAAACTGCAGCGTTTTCAGATCCATGTTGCTTGTCAACAGACTGGGGGAGTTTCTTCCCAGGCGGGTAAGTGTCGAGGCCCAGTAAGAGTTACTCATTTGGCGTAGCAGTTTACCAAAATACTTCCCCATGGATTGTTTAATCCGTCAATATAAGTGGAGTCCATGGTTTGTAAAGTAGGACCTCCGAAGGAAAGAATTTGAGTCACCAAAGAGTAAATTCAGCTCGCCCCTGTAGTCCCGAGTCATTTTCTCAATAATAGCATTGCAGAAATCAATGTCATCATTGATTGAGGGATCATCATGTTGGGATACTGTTTATAATCAAGTTAGTCCGTTTCTTTTAAGAAAGAAGCTGAGTAAGACAAAGTTTGTTGGACATTTGCCATCGTTACGTGAAAAATACCAATCACGACGTTTCGATTTGGTAAAACCCAAATCTGTTTCAGGTGCTAAAAACTAAATTACATCTAACATGTTATAAAACTACGTACTTAGACTAATAAATTTATCTACATTAATAACTTATATAATCTACATTTTAACCTAGATCCTAGAATGGGATACAACAAAATGAACTTATACTAAATATAAAAAATGTTAACTGGGTAAAATTAATATAACCAATTAGGCGCCACCAAGATCACGATATCAACCGAAAATATTAAAACACAATTAAATTAATATTCCAATCAGAATGAAATGAGATTACATTAACTAAGCATAAATAAATATATGGTAGAAATAATACTGGTTTAAGTTACCTTTTTCTGTTGTAACAGTTCTTCAATTACATTCAACTGCTTGCTGTCTACATTTCAAAGTGTAGAAAGCTTCATCATCATCAGGTTTCCAAAAACATCACTGTTTAAAACATTAAATACTAAAATTATGAAACATTTAAACACTTTAAAACACAAGTACATACAATATATTTGCCGGCCGGCGATAGATCTGTACAATCAATTGTACAATACAATGTACAATGTATTGTATGTACTCGTGTTTTAAAGTGTTTAAATGTTTGGATGTATCATAATTTTAGTGTTTAATGTTTTAAACGGTGACGTTTTTGGAAGCCTGATGCCGAAGCTTTATATGCTTTGAAATGTACATAGCAGTAATGTAATTGAATAACTGTTATGACAGAAAAAGGTAATTTAAACCAGTACTATTCTTAAAATTATTTCTATATTATAACAGTCCTGGAGGGTAATAACATAAAATGAATAAATATATGGTACCGGAAAAACACTATTAATTTAAAATAACATTAAGCATGCACCAAAATGATATATGTGACTCGGAAGGACTGTTTAGTTAAACTTTTTAGGTTAAAAATTACAATTAGATTTAACCTGAATAAAACAAAAATTAGTAGGAATAGAACAATATAATAATGAAATATTACAAAATGATGAAGTCTTACGACCCGCAGTGATGATGGTGTCTAGATGTCCCAGGCACAAAGTGAGGATGATTCAATCCAAATGCAGTGTCTATGAAGTTCCCTCCAAGGTGATAAAACACGGGGACAAGACAAACATACACAATACACTTCACAAGAACTATCCACAGACTGACGTGGTCAGAGACGTACGCTCCGAAATCACCAGGAATGCGGTGTCTCAGGTACGGGGATGGAGGGTCATGGGGTGTTTTGTTGTTGTAGGTGCAGGTGGTGTAGGATTCTGGTTAGGTGATTTTCCTGAAATTCACTGAACTTTTTATCAAGTGTATTTTTAAGTAAAGGAACCCAGATGGGTGTAACTTCTATGCTACTTTGATTGATTACTTGTTCATTATTTAGTTTCATAAAGGCACGTTCGATGAATTTACGTTAAAAATGTGTTTCCCTGTGAAGTATTTTAGTGTTATCCCAGTTAAATCTGTATTCATTGTTCCAGGCATGTTCAGCTAATTTAGATTGTGTAGTGTCTCCTTTTTTTAATGTTATTTTTGTGTTCTTTTAGCCTAACTTCCAGTGGTCTCTTTGTTTTCCCTATGTATTTTTCATTGCATTCACAAGTAATGCAATATACTACATTTTTTGAGGATTGCTCCTCATTCTTTGGTTTAGTTTTTGTTAAAGAGTGTCTTAAAGTGTTCTGTATGTTGAATGATGTTCTGATTTTGTATTTCCTAGCTAAGCGTTGTATTTTTCTGAAAGGTTAGGCGTATATGGAATGGACATAAATGCTTTAGGTTTTTCTTTGTCAGTGGTTGTTTGTTTGCGTTTTCTTATACGTTTGCATTTATTTATGAGAGACTGAGAGTAGCCATTGTTTATGAGATCTTTGGACACATAGAAGTGCCTTTATTCCGTGGTGAATAGTAAATTCTTTGGGGTCCACATCGTTTGAGCCAGCCAAAAAGGTGACATAGTCATTGTCAGTAAAGTCTGTTATAAATTTAAAACCATCCTTAACAATATGCTTCATTTTCGCACCAGTAAATGAGACATCCTAATTATATCTCATTTACTTGAATGATAACACCTTTTGTCTTTACTCCAATCGCTGGTGATTGGGGGATCGGACGTTTGGCACACATTTTTGGACCTTCTGCCCATGGCAGTTTTGGCACAATCATTAGAGCGGAATAAGTAGGGTCAACTCGCCTGCTTGGAAAAGGCAGGATTGGCACAGTCGCTCAACCAGGTAGACGCCATCGAACGAGGGAAAACGGGAATTGTATTATTCCCGTCAACTCTGCGTGGCAGTCATTTGCCCGTGATATAACAAATTTTTAAATTTAAACCTCACTAGGTTAGGTTAGGTTAGGTTAGGTTAGATCATGATCTACTTGGGTAGCATCCGTGTTCCAATTGGGTAGCATCCGTGATCTACTTGGGTAGCAGCCGTGATCTACTCGGGTAGCATCCGTGATCTACCTGGGTAGCAGCTGTGATCTACGGCAGGTTAGGTTAGGTTAGGTTAGGTTAGATCATGATCTATTTGGGTAGCATCCGTGTTCCAATTGGGTAGCATCCGTGATCTACTTGGGTAGCAGCCGTGATCTACTCGGGTAGCATCCGTGATCTACCTGGGTAGCAGCTGTGATCTACCGCAGGTTAGGTTAGGTTAGGTTAGGTTAGGTTAGGTTAGATCATGATCTATTTGGGTAGCATCCGTGTTCCAATTGGGTAGCATCCGTGATCTACTTGGGTAGCAGCCGTGATCTACTCGGGTAGCATCCGTGATCTACCTGGGTAGCAGCTGTGATCTACCGCAGGTTAGGTTAGGTTAGGTTAGGTTAGTTGCTTACTTCAATAAGCACCACAGCAGGGAATTTGCGGGGGCAAAAAGGTCCCATTTTCCCGCATTCTGGCCACCTGGCTGCTACTACCTGGCCGGGCGGTGTGTGCCAACCGTGCCTTTCTGAAACTTACAGGTTGACCCTTCTTAATCCCCTCTAATGACTGTGCCAAACGTGCCATTCCAAATCGGCCAAAAATGTGTGCCAAACGTTCTACGGCCGGTGATTGAAATATGACAGTTTAATCCTTATTAGAGGTTGATTAGGTAGTTGATAAAAGAGTTTCATGCATTATTAATATGAACAAAGATGCGATGCAATTCCCTCTGGCGTTGGTTACAAACCTTAATATAACCTGTTTCAGAGGACAGTGAATATTTCCCTTCAGCAGAATTGGTAAAGGAGATCAAAAGGGTTTCTATGCAAACAGTGATAGCATCAAAGTGGTTCAATACATAAACGGTGGTGAATAGGGGCAGTGTTTGGTGAGAGGGGAGAAGAAGGAAAAGCCATCTCTGGAGCGGGCTTGCATAATTCTGCAGTTGGTCGGTTTTGAGAAAACACCTGCATTCTAAGACGGTATTGGAATATTTTCTGAAACAGTTTGTTGTATTTCATCCAGCTGGAAATAAGAGATTTAAAGTAAAATAATTAGATCATATCAGTATTTGTACATTAAAAAATCTGCTTTCTTACCTTAAAGGTTGTTGTTACTTTGTACTGTTGAACAAATGTAACATTTAAAACTAGTTGTGTTATGTCCTGTATGCGAAAACAATTACAGTAGTTTCTAAAGTCGGTAATAGCCGGTTAATTTAATTTAGTTTGACCAAATAATTGTTCAAGTCTTAATACTTTAGTGAGAATAAATATTATGAAATTTGTGTGGTTCCTTGACTAAACTGTATTGTTAGTCCTTATAATTAAAATTTTTTTAGTGTATTGGAGACAAGACATCAGCAAACTTACCTTAGAAGACAAGTTCACTAACACCAGAGTAGTAGTAACATACACAAAATAAACACATAATCTCACAAATGTTCAATGCCACTGGCATTTTCTTCAGGCTCTCTCTACTCACCGGAAGAAAATATCAGTGCCATTGAAAATTTGTAAGGTTATGTGTTTATTTTGTGTATGTTACTACTACTCTGGTGTTAGTGAACTTGCCTTCTAAGGTAAGTTTGCTGATGTCCTATCTCTCCAATATACTAATTCCTGGCCTAGTGCCCTTTAACCTAACCTATAATTTAAATTTTTTAATTTTTTTAGTTTTAAAGTAAATTACCAGCTTGGTGGCTCAGTGGATAAGGCTTCAGACTGCGAAGGGCAAGGTCCAAGGTTCGAATCCTTACTGAGCCAACGGTCGGTACTGGTTTTATTTAATTTTTATTTTATTTTTTATTTTAATTATTAATTAATTAAAATAAATAATTAATAATTAAATTAATTAATAAAAAATTATAAAAAATAATTAATTAATTAATTTTTTATATTAATTTTTATTTTAATTTAATTTTTATTTTATTGTTTTTTTAACGTCAAATTTATTACTCGTTGAATAAAATTGACGCACAGGCCTGCAGCCCATGTTAACTGGCAAGTGAAGTTTAAAAAAAAGTATTAATCAGTTATGTTTGACTGTATACAGATGGATTGTGCAGTGCTTACAATTTCTTCTTGGGTTTTAAAACCATATTCAATTTATAAATTCCAAAATAAAGTGATCCATTTATCTCTTATACCTACAAGTTTATCACTATTGTGATTAAAGTAACGTATAGTAAGTAATGGTTATAGTATTTTTGTATGATTTTTGATATTTTTCTTACAAAAGGGGCGTAAAATGCTAAATATTACAGAAACACATTGTGAACAGTTAAATGATATTGAATTTTAAAGATTGTAAAATCAAAATAGACTAACAGGGGATGGTTTTTTACCATAACTTTACTGACTTAGTTTATTGCTTATTATAAGGTAAATAAATATAAGCTTCTTAATGGATTTCTTAGAGATTTTAATAAAAATGTTATGCAACAAGCATTTTAGCAATATTACTAGCATTACATAAACACATTGTCTATTAGTGTTATTTTAATTATAATTGGTTTTCATCCTGAAACAGTTTTCAACAATCACGCCTTATAAAAGTATTAGAAATTTATTATAAACATCAAGAAGAGTGCTTTTAATGAAGTAATTAATTATGAATGTGAGTTGAAACTCAAGTTCTTTAACAATATCAGTGTGGATGGCAGTTGCAATGTAACCATGTAGCCATGACTTGTCGCACATGGAGAAACACAATTAATTACACTGTCATCAACATTAGTCTGCAGAGCCATGTGGAAATCGTTAATTTCTTGTGTAAGGTTTTACTTTATTCTTGTATACAGGGTGTCTTAAAAGTCCCACCTCCCCCTATTAACCTTTCTTATGAATACAGATAAAGTGATTTACTTCTGGGAATGTTTATATGACCAACTAAGGAATTTTTTATGTATGCAAATTTTTTACACCCCCTCTCAAAAGGGGGTAGTTTGGGGGTAAGTCAAAATTTTTAAATAGGAACCCCTATCAAATAACACATCATTTTAAAGGTAATATTAAAAGAAGAAGAATGGCGGAAATTAGAGGTCTCTAACATTAGTCTATCAAATTTGGTGGCAGTTTAAAGTTGGAATTATTTCATAAAAACCCCGCAGCTTATGTTCATTTAAAATTGTTGTAAGGCAGACAAAACATTCACCCACCAGTTAGTTTTGAGAACTGATGACACCTAATCATAAAACAAGTTATTACAAGAATCAACAAACACCAAAAACCACAAATAACATAGCATTTATTTGGTTTTGGTTTGTCTGACCAAAGTCCAGTAGGGCAACCTGCGAATACCAGTGGCTCCTTCCTTATCTCTTATTAGGTTACTAGTTAGTACGTGTAACACTTTCAGTTCAGTTACTGTGTTAAATATCTTTTTATTCGTATCTAATAAAAATGGCTCGGTCAAATGAAGATAAAGTAGAGATGATATTGTTCTATGGGGAAGCTAGGAGAAATGTTCATGAAGCAGTTCGTTTATTTAATGCTGCCTATCCGGATAGACCAGTAGACAGGGTATACATTAGACGTTTAGTAAACAAATTCTCAACAAACTTTAGTGTCAAAGATGCACCACGATCAGGGCGCCCTGCCATTGTGACAGAAGAGATCCAAATTCAAGTTTTAGCAAATTATGCTGCAAACCCACGTGAATCTCTGCCGTCCACTGCCCTTGATGTTGGAATTTCAAAAGATACTGTTCATAAAGTGTTAAAGCGTCACAAGTTCCACCCGTACAAGTACAGTTAAATCAAGAATTAAATTAAGACGACCCTAACCGAAGACTTTAGTTTTGTGAGCAAATGTTGCAGAAGATTGAAGAGAATAATAATTTAATATCACAGATATGTTTTAGTGATGAAGCATCATTCTCTTTGCATAGGACAGTCAATCGGCACAACTGCCGTTATTGGGCAAACAGTAACCCCCACTGGATGGTTGAAGCCCATATGCAACAGCCACAAAAATTAAATTTATGGGCTGGAATTTTGGGAAACTCTGTTATTGGGCCATTCTTTATTGATGGTAATTTAACTGGCGTTAAATACTTGGACATGTTACGGAACGGCATTGTCCCAGCAATAAATGAGGTAGTACAAGGTACTTATGAGCCTGTATTTTAGCAAGATGGTGCTCCTCCACATTACAATATGCTTGTCCGGACATTCCTAGACCAAACGTTTCCCGATAGATGGATTGGTCGACGTGGCACTTTGGTAGAGTGGCTGGCATGTTCACCTGACCTTTCACCTCTGGATTTTTTCATTTGGGGTTTCCTCAAAAGTAAAGTTTACGACACAAAGCCCGCAAACCTCGATGAATTAAGGACAAGAATCGAAGAGGCCTGCCACCTTATCACGCCTGAAATCTTACAAAATGTAAGACGTGGTTTTCAATCCAGGCTTTTTTACTGTCAAGAAGTTCATGGCAGCCATTTCGAGCATCTCATCTGAGTGAAATTGAGGTGAGAGTTAAGCATTTTGACCATTTTTCCCGTTCTAAAATTACTTAGGGGGTTTTATGAAATAATTCCAACTTTAAACTGCCACCAAATTTGATAGACTAATGTTAGAGACCTCTAGTTTCCGCCATTCTTCTTCTTTTAATATTACCTTTAAAATGATGTGTCATTTGATAGGGGTTCCTATTTAAAATTTTTGACTTACCCCAAACTACCCCCTTTTGAGAGGGGTTGTAAAAAATTTGCATACATAAAAAAACTCTTTAGTTGGTCATATAAACATTCCCAGAAGTAAATCACTTTATCTGTATTCATAAGAAAGTTAATAGGGGGGGGGGGTGGGACTTTTAAGACACCCTGTATATGTATATGTATAAATATCATATGGTTTGTTATCAGCTACCATTAATTTTAGAGCTGCTATGTATATTTGGATAAATATTCAAAAGTCATGATTTATTAAATATTTAAAGTGATCTCCTGTCACAAAGCCAAATACAATCCATCAAGGTCTGTCTTACTGATTCTGTGTATGCTGGCTAATCCCTATTTAAAAGAGCGCAGGGAGCACTCTGTAATTATGCGATCCATTGTTTACATAGACTTCCGGCAATCACATGACAGATCTAGTGTCAATCCCCACTTATACTTCCAGTAATTGCATCTGCCAATGCGAGTTCGGAACCGATTCTAGAATGTCCACTCCCTACGAGGGAGGTTCATCCCACCTGCTGGTATTGATGGATTGTTAATAAAGAACTACTTTCGTCCACCAAAACTGTTCTATGCTATGGCCCAGCTATTATTAGGCGAGAAGTTTGATCTGCTTTTTATTCTTGTTTCTGAACAACTCTAATAAACGCAGAAACATTTTAACATTAAACATTAAAACATTTTAATTACGGTTTAGTTAAAATAAATTAATTTCTAAGAAATATTTAGTAAGGAGGTCCTCATACTGTGGCACTAATATTGGGTGTGCAAGAAAGAACTCTAGCCTCACCGACCCTGATGGGATAGAATATGTCTAATACAAATTGGCTTTACACACACAGTGGTAGACCCACCCATTTATACAATCTGCAAGGTCCAATAACTTATGTATTTTGTTGTTTTCATCAATAATCCCATTTGGAATGGATGATCGTGCTTCAGTAGTTGTATGAACTACAGTCATAGAGATGACTCATTGTGTGGCTTTACTCTCTGTCTTTTCCTTAGTGCTGCTTGTGAAATAAAAGTTCACTGAAGTGTAAAAAAAGTTTTGCTTAAACATAGGATAGGTATCTGAAATGTTCTTTTTTAACTACATTATACATATTTTTTGAAAATCTACTTGATAGATCTACCTGGTTAGAAGATTAACAACCATAAGCAGATCCAACCAATTTTGAAGGGGGGTGGGCAAACAATTTTGGTCACATAGGGCTGAAATTTTTTAAAGCTACTTTAAGAGAGTCAAGGACAGCTCAAATTATCATTTTTTCCAAGCTAAAAAAATCAATTAATTAGTATAAAAATTTAAAATATATTCAACTAGTGTTTCAGCCAGAAAATCAAGGTTTTATATTAAAACAAAATTCCATATAAAATCTTGTTTTATGATTAAAGAAACATTATTTTTCCATGTTTCATATTAATTGTTATCGCATATTTAGTTACGCTATTTTAAGACAAACTTTTTTTGATTAATTGAAGTATACTAAATATATGAATATAGGCTAACATAAAAAACATGGTATCGTATTCAAACACTTATCTTATATTAAATTAAATAAACAAAAATTGATAAAATATTGAAACTACAATTGTAAGAAATGAAATGGGATTGATTTTGAAATTTAAGATATCGTGAACTTAACTATAAAAACCATAGTATTCTATTAAAACAACCTTTCTAATTACATTCCTTTCCTCTAAACATGGCTCTTGCCACACATATTATTTGTTATTATGCCTTCCTTTTTTTTATTTAAAAATTCCTTTAACAACATTTGAAAATGCATATTTATCAAACTATTTGACCTAAAGGTGGGAGCTACAGCCACCGCCTGGATCTGACCATTTTAACAACTGACTTGGATGTCAGACCAACTCGTGGTTATTCTCAATTTATGGATTAACAATCATTACTATACGTGTTGTGATAATAAGTAGGAAATAAATAATCTACAGTCAAAATGGATGAATATGCTATTATATCATACAGACAAATATATTAATCTACCAGTCTACGAATCGGTTGGTTCAAACATTTTGTGAATAAGATTAGACACTTTGTCAATGAAGAGTTGGTAATTGTCAGCCTTCAAAAGTTAGGTTACATGGTGGAACCATTGCTTTACCATAGTTAAAGCCGCAGACTAATCTCCCTGATGACAGGGTGGACTTTGAACTGTTCTCCAAACACACAGATGATAATGTGTTTGGTGGTGGTCAGATCTTGACCATATAAACTGTGTATTTCATTGGTTCTCATTGAGTTCTGTGCTTTTGTAAATTCTGAAACTTGTTGAATCTTCTTGGTTATTATTTTTTAATTATTTGTTTAAAGTCATATTCAATAATCCATATTTACAATATTAAAGATAACATGGGTTGGAAATTAAAGTTAAATTTGAGTTGATATTATATTGTTATTGCTGGATTAAGTAAATATAAAACCAAATTTAACGCTAAACGTTTTGAAAAAAATAATTATTGCACTATGGTATGACCTAATTTTTACTGTTGAATATTAATTTTTTATTCTTTTGCTTGCATTTCTTTATGTATGCTTTTCTAATGACCATTTTTATATGTTCAGTCATGTATATGTTCTTTAATGTCCTATTCACCTATTTAAAGTCTAAATAAATAAAAATACATCCTTTTCAGTAAAAAAGAAAAACTTGTCTGAGGAAAAAGTTGTCCTCTTACTATCAGTAAAATTTGCAAAATATGTGTTGTTCTATGCAACTATGATAAAAACGCTGATGCCGTCAATTTCCACCTCCGTGCTGAACACTGTTTATTAAAGGTTGGCCCTACACCACTATGTTACAATTCAGTGCTTCTATTAAGTTGCACAGAAAAGAACCAGCCGCAGCTAGATTCGAACTGATGATCCTCGGCTTTGTATCTCGGGCCACAGTACAACACCTTAGACTACTTGTTCCTTTCAATACTGAAGATGACTTTATATTTTATGTCAATAAACCATGATTTTATATAATGACAAACAGCTCCAAAGATATAAGTGAACTATGGAACTTATGCTTGTTTATAACAGAAAATTATGTATTAAATAGTTTTTGGTCAATGTAAAATATTAGCAAGTGATACCATTTTCAAGTTTTCAGTTTTTATTATTCCTCAAATATTTAGTAGAATAAAAAAGGAGCCTACTTCATAACCATTTAAACAAGTTTAACAGTTAAATACATTTTTGATTAATAAAGCTCTATTTTAATTATACTTTTATGTCTTACACTACCCTAAGTATTGAAGTATTGTTTGCATGATAAGCTTTGGTTACTCTATAAAAGAATAACATTTGAATTCTTTTATTGATTTAGTTATTTATTATTTCAGAATAAAAATATAAGACATTTCACTTGTGCATTACATCTTGAGCCTCAGACAAGAAAAGCATCCATGAAACAATAAATTGTGCATTTTTATTTTTCTCTCATTCTAAATTATATTTATTTGATGTATGATTAGTTAAATTTAATTTTATAACTATTCAAATAATTAAAATACTATTATTTTTTAAATTAATTAGTATTGGCATTAGTGGCACGCTGAAACCCAGCTACTTTGGACAAACTGTTTTGGAGATAGTTCTTTGCTTGGTCCTATTTTAACTTCACGCCTAGGGATGGCAAATTTTTAACATATAGAAATATTGAATTACTGATATATCGCAAACCAAATATTGAACTAACGATAATACCGATATATCGAACTGTAAATGATTTATCTGTTTAAAACTATGCACTAACTCTTATGTCATGTCCAAAATGTTTACCTGTCACTATTTAGAATACTGAATGTTAAAATGAATAAATTTATCCATATGAAACAAGTAGTGATCTGTGGGGTCGAATGAATAAAATTCAAAATAGGAATAATTATACCTTTCATTATTATGCTAATTATAAAAGAGTTATGTAATAATGGTTTGTAAGACAACTGGCTAGGCATCCTAGAGTCAGCATTGCCAACTCACACACAACTTCATTCACCCGTTTCACCCACTGGTCTACAATTAACTATATTTAGTGCGTTAACCTGATGTAAAAAAAAACATATTAAAGTTACTTTATTATATCAATGCATGTTTTTATGCTTAAGAGGCAATTTAAATGTGTTTTTTTGAATCATGACGATTTTGATTAAGGAGAATAACGACAATATTTAGTGTTTTGGTATATCGGACCAAAATATTGATATTTCCTATATATTGATATATCGTTGCCATCCCTAGTCACGCAATCCGCTCAATGGTTGACACTACTTGAGAAGTCTGGGGTGACCGTGTTGGGTGATAAGCAGTGTTTTCTGTAGGAAAAGAACTGAATATCCAGTTAGCTGAAATTCAGATCAATACTATGTGGTTTGGATCCGTTGTAAAGCTGTAGGTCCCTTAGTTGCTCTGGCTATTGGGCTATTAATAAATTGATTTTTCTAAGGAACAGTCGATCTTAATAAGTAATAATAAATACACTCATCAAACTCATATATCTACGATCATTGTCTTAATAATGAACAGTAAAAATAAAATAAACACTTTGAATTAAACCATTTGAACTTTAATTAACAGTAACAGTAAGAAGAAATTTATTGTACACCTTTTTAGTGAATAATTTATTCAAAACTATAAGTCATGTGCTTATAAAATTCCTTTTAAGAGAGGAGAACTTCTCCTTGCTGGAGGAAGTTAGTAGAGAGTGCATTAGAATGATTTTTCTCTCTGTGAGACACGTTATTAAGAGAAACTACTACTTGCAAAAGTTATTTAGAAAGAAAGTGTGCTATGAGTTCAATGTTATATATAGCGTATTGTTTTTTGTCAGCTACCATTTTTATGTTTAAAATTGTATAAAAGCTTGGAAAAACTCCAAAATTCATTAGATTATAATAAAAATTAAAAATAAATAACAAGTGATCTCCTGTCACAAAGCTAAATCCAATTTGTCAAGCCATTTAAGACTTGCCTCACTGATTCTATTTATGCTAGCTAATCCCTCCATAAAACAGCGCAAGGGGCACTCTGTAACTATGTGAGCCATTGTTTGGATAGACTCCCCTCAATCACATGACTGATCTACTGTCAATCCCCATTTGTATTTCCAGTAGTTAAATGTGCCCACTCCAGTTCGGAACCGATTCAACAATGTCCACTCCCTACGAGGGAGGTACATCCCACCTACAGGTATTGACGAATCGTTAATAAGGAACTTATTTTGTCCATCGAAACTGTTCCACGCTATGGCCCAGCTTGTATTGGGAGAAAAATTTGATCTGCTCAACTGGGAAGCGGTATATAGAGGTGGGTTTCGAGATTTTAAGCAACCATTATGACGTGGGAGATCCTGGATAATGGGGAGGTGCTTATTCAAGATTTATTCAATTCAAGATCTTATTGAACTCTTTAAGTAGTGCCTCTTGACGTCTTATCTCTGGAGGAGCTATATTGCACAGCACCGTGAGCGAAGGTAGTGAAGTTGCCATAAGAGAACCTTTAATAGCTGTTATGGCTCTATTAAGTTGGACGTCAATCACTTTTGTATGTGAATTATCTAATGGATGTTATTGTCATTAGAATCTACTTTCATTATTATAAGTTATATAGTATAATGGTTATTATAGTAACACCCTCTCTGAAACATCCGTGGCATTTTTATAAATTTATTAACAATTTATAAGAAATATTTCCAATTGCCATCAATATATAAAATTCTTGGGCACTGTTTAGTAGTTTGCTATTTCACACTAGGTATAAATTAAGGAGTCTTCCGTAATCGCAAAAGGTAATTATTATTAGGAGCACATACAAAAATAAGAAGCAACTTGTTAAAACAGTTTTCTGTTTTTTTGGTTATTTTTCATTTTCGTGAAACATAAAAAAACTGGATGTTAAATAGATTTATTCACACAATATGGGGTTTTTTAAAGTTACAAGAAAAACTGGTGCAATGTCAAAAAGAGGTTAATTAATGTGGAATTGTAATAGTGGACTGTATGGTAAACAAATTATATAAGTAACTAATTAGAATATTTCTACCTTATATCATTTTAGAAGCTCTATATCCTCTTTTCTCTACTTGAAGGTCGTTTTATTTTCTTTCCTTTTTTTTACTTTGTCATTAGTAATTATTCCATTTTTATTTTGTTCATTTCCATCATAACTTTTGAAATATGTACCGGGTCTTGGACCGGTACAGTTTCGTTTTTTTTCGTCATTGTCTGCCAGGCTGCCTGAGATTCGCTTTTGCCCGGCGATTTGCGTACTTTGGTAGCCGTTGGCCCAGTTCCGTTTCGTTCCGTGTTCCAGCAGCTTCGGTCAGGTTGGCCTGGCTGTTCAGTTGTCTTGTGCTGCCTGCAGAATTACGTTATGACCAGCTAGACACACTAAAACTCCAGGGTCCTTGAGTGGGACTTTCAACCCTCAGCCGGTCGTCCGGGCAATGTTCTACCATCTTCACTGCTAGCCTGGCCTGAGGACCATGTTGGAGCCTGGAGTTGCCCACTACCCGCCCTACATCTTTGGTGGTAGAAGTCTTCAGTCCTCAGGTCAGTTCGCTCCATCTTTTTTCCCGGCGGCTGAGCTGGGGGTTTTGCTGGTTAAATTTTTGTAAAAGAAGAAAAAAAGTTTGTGGAACTGTTTAATTTGTGGCCTAGGCCTAAACTTCTAAACTGGGACAAAGTGATGGATGAAACAGCCATGGGGACTTATATATTTTTTTTTTATTGAAGGAAGGAAAACTTGAAATACCAAAAGAACTTTTTGGGTGTTAATATTTAATTAGTTTATATTCCTTGTTATTAATTAATTAGTTTTATTTGTTGTTATATCTTTTAGATTTTATAGTTGTTAGGTCCCTATGGTTAAGTCATGTTATTTATTTATATGTTTAGGCCTAGTGATCGTTATTTATTTTCTCGTTGTTAATTGTATTATTGATGTCAGGGGATAATAGAACGGTACCGTGTTAGATTTTCTTTTAAATTATTTAATTTTTAAACAGTCACCAAAAGGGGATTATTGTTCTTTTGCTTAACTTTTAATTCGGAGCTGCCCAGGGATTCCGGCTTACTCCCTGGCCCGGTGGAATCAAGGGATGCGGGCCAAATTGCCGGTGTAATTGGTGATACCAAAAATTTTATAATTTTCTTCACTTTTAGTTGGGGCCTATTAAATTTTTCTTACGTTTTGGGGTGTCTCAGGCTAGGCTGCAGATAGGCCAGGTAGTTGTTAATTTGTTAATTTTGGTATTTGTAGAGTTTGTGGTATTTATAGCGTTTGTTATTATTTGTGTAGTATCTTGGTAAATGTTAGTGTTTGTTATTATTTATTTAAGTGAAAATTTATATTGTGGCCTTCTGCCTATTTTATATCGTGGCTTTCTGCCGTTTTTTGATTATGTTAATAGTGGTTTTTTGGTAATAAATTAGTTCCGCTCAGCTGCCGAGTTTTATTTTGGACCCTCCAACTGCCACCCGTGATCCCATCGCTTTACTCGTTTTGAGCCATCCCCCAGTTGGCACGCTTCCCAGCTTTGGTGGGGGGGATGGGTCTCAATTGGTAGCAGAGCGTGGTTGCCTAAAAAAAAAAAAAAAAAAAAAAAAAAAAAAAAAAAAAAAAATTTAATTCTTTCTTGGTTGTTGACGGTGGGTGTTTCCCTGTTAGTAGGTCATGGTTGGCCGACCTACCGTCAAGGTGTCTTGGTAATACGTAGAAAAAAAAAAAAAAAAAAAGACAAATAAATAATTATTTAAAAAGAAAAACAATTAAAAACCAAATAAATCATTTAACTTTGTATTAAAAAAAAAAAAAAAAAAAAAAAAAAAAAAAAAAAAAAAAAAAACCTAGGCAATCCGCTTGGTTACTTTGTGGAATGGGTTTCATGGGTGGATTGGAGTGGTCGGCAGTGGCTCGGTAGGCTGAGGGTTTAGTTCGTCTTGGACCCTGGAGTTGTCGTTTTTTGTGTACTGTTGAGAATTTTGTTTTGCGAGATGGCCTATCTGCAGAATGTTGCGCTCCTGGTCAAGGAGGAGTTGATTTTCGAATTGAGGTCGCGGGGTGTGACTCCGGAAGGGGATGTTTTGAATCTCCGGAGGTTGCTGCGGGAGCAGTTGTCCGCGGGTACGGCGGTGGATTGGTCTGACCTGCTGGAGGTTGGTGATGAGTTGGGGATTTGTAAACGGAAGGTGGAAGATTGGGAAGGGGTGTTAGAGGATTTGCAGTTGGAACCTCCAGTGGGTCGTGACCGGGCCTGCCGCCTTGCACGTTTGGGGCATCTGCTTGCCCGTTTAAGGCTGGTCAACCGGGCACCGGGGTTGGAACCATCGGATAGGGCGTGGATCTTGGAGAGTGTGTCTAGGCTTGAGGAGATTTTTCAGGCACTCTCCGGGTCCACGACTCCTACGGGTCTGGGTCAGCGGCCTGCTTTCACACTGTCGCCTAACGTGTCGAGGCCGCAGGCTGAGACAACGGTTCTCACTGTGCCTGAGGTTCCTTCTGAGCCTGCAGGCTTTTCTGTTGAGGTTGCTTGTGGTTCGGCTCCAGCTGCCGTTCCTACTACTTCTTTGGGTTCTCCTGCTCTTCTGCAGCTGAGCTACCACAAGCTGCCTAACCCTCTCACGCCCATGATCCAGAATCTCCCTGTGATCGATGGGATGGATCCTGAGGAGCTTCTTAAGTTTCTGGTGGCCTTTCTCAGACTTAGTGAGATGCCCGGCATGCAGGCTGGGGACTTGCTTCGTCTGGTGTTCCCTTATTGCAGAGGTCCCGTTGGGGAGGTGCTGAGTTCTGTCTTGGCCAGTGATGCCTCGGTGGACTCGTTCCATCGAGAGTTACTTTCATCGTTTCTTCCCATTCGACTCAGGGAGAGGATGGTCATGGACAGATTTTATCGGTCGCAGGGTAGGGGCGAGTCTCTGGCAGCCTATGTCTCTTCAGTCAAGGAAGCTCGGCAAGCGTTGCGCCTCACCCTTTCTGAAGCTGACACCGTTCGTGTCATCCTGGATGGCATTTCTCCCGAAGAACGGTGCAGATTGGTTTTTGCTGGGGTTCCTTCGACTTTTCGGGAGCTGCATCAGCTGTGCATTGTTTCGCGCAGCGTGCAGTTCTCAGACCAGCAAGGGAGGGATTCTGAGAGTCATCGTGCTCTCCCCACCCGTCGACCGGCTATGTCTTTAGGTGTGAGTCAGCCAGTGGAGGGTCGTGGTTCTCGGCCTCCTGTTGTGTGTTTTGCTTGTGGCCAGCCTGGTCACATTCGTCGTGACTGTCCACGTGCTCGAGGTCGTGGGGCGGGAAACGCTCAGCGCGGGGGGTTGCCTCCACAGTAGCTCCCCGCGTTGTTGCGACTGACCGTGGCCATTTGCCTCTGACGCGTGCCCATAGCAGGAGCGTCGGGGATGTTTCGGGCCTTGCTGGCATGGCTTCCCTGGGACTTAGGGCGGTCACCTCGGTGTGTCCTGGCGTTTTTGTATCTTTTGGTGGTACGGTGTGTCGAGCCCTTCTTGATTCTGGTTCGGCATGCAGTATCATCAGCCTTTCTCTTTTTGAGTCCCTTGACGCCTTAGGACTTGTCAGGCACACCGAGCCTTCTTCTATTACGTGCTGGACGGCATCCCAAACTCCTCTACCCATACTTCTAAAGGCGTCATTACATTTTAAAATTGAAGGTTTTTCCTGGAGGTGGGGTTTTCTTGTTGCCAAGGACCTGGCGGTTTCTTGTATCCTAGGGGCAGACTTTATTTCTAAGAGTGGTATGGTGCTTGACCTCCAGAAGCGCCAGATATTTTTCAAGTTTAATCGGCGAGTTTTGGTGCCTCTAGTAGGTGATTCTGACTGCCCTCCTGCAGTCAGAGAGGTGGGTTGTGAGCCCGAACAACCCAAGGTGGATCCAGTTGGTCATCTCCCCCCTGAGCAGGCGGAGGCCATTAGGAGGCTGTGTTTGCGGTTTCCTGATGTGCTTACGGCTGAGCTTGGGGTCACTTCGCTTCTGGAGTATGAGATCCACCTCACCGATTCTCAGCCAGTTAGGAGTCATCCGTACAAACTTGCTCCCCCAAAGATGGAGGTTATGAGGGCTATGATTGAGGATCTTCTGAGCAAGGGTGTGATTGAACCGTCTCGTTCTGCTTATGCCAGTCCAGCTTTTCTTGTGCCCAAGCCTAATGGTAAGTCTAGGCTTGTGATGGATTATCGGAGGCTCAACGCTAAGGTCGCTATTGACTCGGTACCTCTGCCTGATTTGCATTCTGCGTTTGATTGGTTCGGTAAGGCTAAGTTTTTCAGTGTTTTTGATTTGAACCAGGCCTACCATCAGATTCCATTGAAGAAGGAATCACGGCCCATGACTAGCTTCTGTGTTCCCTGGAATCTCTATCAGTTCACTAGGGTTCCTATGGGTCTTGCTGTGGGTGCCCAGACTCTTACTCGTCTGCTTGATTCCATCTTCCATGATGTGAAGTTCAAGTTTGTTTTCAATTACCTGGACGATCTTCTTGTCTACAGTGAGACTTTCGGGGAACACATGCAACATCTGGAGGAAGTTCTTAGTCGCCTTAAGTCAGCTGGCCTTACCGTCAATCCAGAGAAAGTCACTTTTGCTCGTCCTGAGATTTCTTTTCTGGGTCATCTTATCTCTTCTCGAGGCGTCTGCATAGATCCTGCGAGGACCCAGGGCATTCGGGATTTTCCTCCTCCCAGAGATGCCAAGGGGATTGCCCGTTTTGTGGGGATGGTGAATTTTTACCGTCGCTTCATCCCTAACGTGGCCGAGCTTGCTGCCCCGTTGAACGAGCTGCGAAAGAAAGGTGTCCCTTTTGTGTGGGGCCAAGCTCAGCAGACTGCCTTTGATGCTCTCAAGGAGGCTATCATGCAACCTCCTGTCCTGCGTATGCCTGATTTTAGTAGAGAATTTATTCTTCAGACTGATGCCTCCTCCTCCGCCATTGCTGCTGTTCTTTCTCAGGAGTTTGATGGGGTCAGGCAGCCCATCGCGTTTGCTTCGAGGACGTTGTCTCACCAGGAAAGGAAAGCTTCTTCCATCTATGAGTTAGAGTGTCTGGCTGTTGTCTTCGGTACGGACAAGTTTCGGCGTTTCTTGGAACACGCTGAGTTCTTGCTGGAGACGGACAATCAGGCACTGTCTTGGCTTCTAGCCCATCCCAGACAGCTTGGGAAAATTGGTCGCTGGGTGGTCAAAATTTCTGCTTTCAAGTTCCGAGTCCAACATCTTAGGGGTACCCAGAATGTCATCGCGGATGCTCTTTCCCGCATGTATCATGAACCCAGTGATCCACCGACTGAGGCTGTTGCTCAGTGTGGTGCTGTTCTTCTGGATTTTCCTCTGGCTTTTGACGACCTACTGTCCCATCAACAGAAAGATCCCGAGCTGTCAGTCATCTTAGGTGAGCTTCAAGAGGGAGGTGCCCACCCTCCCTATTTTCTGTCCAAAGGGGTACTCTGTTGCCGTCCTCGACAGAGGGGTGAACCCCGTGTAGTGCTGCCTAGTCATCTAGTACCGATGGTCTTTCAATATTATCACTCTTCTCTTGTGGGCGGTCATCTTGGCATTCATAAGACCATCGCTAAGATTCGTAGGTACTTCATCTGGAAGGGCATGGACCGGGATGTTGCTGGCAGAGTGCGGGCTTGTCACCTGTGCTCTCTCAGCAAGCCTAGTCAGAATGCAAGGTTAGGGTTGTTATCTTCTGAGGTGGCCGAGCGTCCTTTTGAGAAGGTGTTCATCGACTACGTGGGTCCTTTTCCCCGTAGCAAGTCAGGTAGCTCCTACCTACTTGTTTGTGTGGATGCTTTCTCGAAGTTCGTTTGGCTTTTCCCACTTCGGGGTGCCACGGCTAAGCTCACCATCCGTGCTCTCCAGTCCCAACTCTTCCAGCACTTTGGTGTGCCTTCCACTCTTGTGTCCGACAACGGTAGCCAGTTTACCTCCCATGAGTTTCGTAGGTTCTGTTTTGGCAATGGTATCAGGCATGTGACTACCTCTCCTTATTACCCACAGCCTTCTCATGCAGAGCGGTTCAACCGCAATCTTCGGTCTGCCCTTATTACCTTCCATGCTGAGAAGCAGAACACCTGGGATGAGAGTCTCTCTTGGCTCCAGCTTGCTTTTAATTCTTCCAAGCATGAGAGTCACAATGCCACTCCCTTCGAGATTCTACATGGCTACCCTCCTAACAACCCTTTGTCCAACTTGTGGAGGCTAGAGGATCTTCTACCTACGCCAGGTGCCACTGACGTAGTGTCCACGTGGCGGGCTGCTCGGCGCAACCTGCTACGTGCTAGAGAGAGAGTGAGGAGGAGGTATGATAAGGGTCGTACTCCTAACCCTTTTCAGGTTGGAGATCTGGTTCTTTGTCAGGCTCACCCGGTCAGTTCGGCCGCGGAACGAAGAGCTGCAAAGTTGTGCTATCGGTGGTCTGGTCCCCACCGCATCGACAGGTTTTTGTCACCGGTGACTGCTCTGCTGGTTGATCCCCAGTCAGGCAGGGTGTTTAGGAAAGCCCATGTGTCCCAACTTAAGGCTTTCCGGGGAACGGTTGGTCCAGGAGTTGGTGTTCCTGGGGGTTTCTTGGGGCAAAGAGATTGATCACCTCTGCGCCCTAGGTGGCTGTTCTGAGAGAGTCTTCTTTCTCTCTTTTTTCCTTGTCGGGCCCGACAGTCAGGGTAGTTTGCTCCCTGTTAGAGGGGTTTCCCCTCGTAGTTTCTCTTGGACGTCCTTGGAACACCACTCTTCGGAGGTCTTCGTCTTCTCTTGGTTCCCTGAGGTACCGAGTGTTCTCCCCTGCCTGGGTGTGTTGAGGTTTGCAGAGGGAGGTTGTACCGGGTCTTGGACCGGTACAGTTTCGTTTTTTTTCGTCATTGTCTGCCAGGCTGCCTGAGATTCGCTTTTGCCCGGCGATTTGCGTACTTTGGTAGCCGTTGGCCCAGTTCCGTTTCGTTCCGTGTTCCTGCAGCTTCGGTCAGGTTGGCCTGGCTGTTCAGTTGTCTTGTGCTGCCTGCAGAATTACGTTATGACCAGCTAGACACACTAAAACTCCAGGGTCCTTGAGTGGGACTTTCAACCCTCAGCCGGTCGTCCGGGCAATGTTCTACCATCTTCACTGCTAGCCTGGCCTGAGGACCATGTTGGAGCCTGGAGTTGCCCACTACCCGCCCTACATCTTTGGTGGTAGAAGTCTTCAGTCCTCAGGTCAGTTCGCTCCATCTTTTTTCCCGGCGGCTGAGCTGGGGGTTTTGCTGGTTAAATTTTTGTAAAAGAAGAAAAAAAGTTTGTGGAACTGTTTAATTTGTGGCCTAGGCCTAAACTTCTAAACTGGGACAAAGTGATGGATGAAACAGCCATGGGGACTTATATATTTTTTTTTTTATTGAAGGAAGGAAAACTTGAAATACCAAAAGAACTTTTTGGGTGTTAATATTTAATTAGTTTATATTCCTTGTTATTAATTAATTAGTTTTATTTGTTGTTATATCTTTTAGATTTTATAGTTGTTAGGTCCCTATGGTTAAGTCATGTTATTTATTTATATGTTTAGGCCTAGTGATCGTTATTTATTTTCTCGTTGTTAATTGTATTATTGATGTCAGGGGATAATAGAACGGTACCGTGTTAGATTTTCTTTTAAATTATTTAATTTTTAAACAGTCACCAAAAGGGGATTATTGTCCTTTTGCTTAACTTTTAATTCGGAGCTGCCCAGGGATTCCGGCTTACTCCCTGGCCCGGTGGAATCAAGGGATGCGGGCCAAATTGCCGGTGTAATTGGTGATACCAAAAATTTTATAATTTTCTTCACTTTTAGTTGGGGCCTATTAAATTTTTCTTACGTTTTGGGGTGTCTCAGGCTAGGCTGCAGATAGGCCAGGTAGTTGTTAATTTGTTAATTTTGGTATTTGTAGAGTTTGTGGTATTTATAGCGTTTGTTATTATTGTGTAGTATCTTGGTAATTTTAGTGTTTGTTATTATTTATTTAAGTGAAAATTTATATTGTGGCCTTCTGCCTATTTTATATCGTGGCTTTCTGCCGTTTTTTGATTATGTTAATAGTGGTTTTTTGGTAATAAATTAGTTCCGCTCAGCTGCCGAGTTTTATTTTGGACCCTCCAACTGCCACCCGTGATCCCATCGCTTTACTCGTTTTGAGCCATCCCCCAGTTGGCACGCTTCCCAGCTTTGGTGGGGGGGATGGGTCTCAAATACCACTTGAAAAGTAACAATTCAACACCAAGTAATTTTACATGTATGAATAAAAACGTAACAGCTTTATAATACAAGCATTTAAACAAAATTAGGTTTCAGTTTTTAAAAAATTCCAACGAGGTACCTAAAGATTAGACCCACGTATTATGATGGGCAGGACAGCTGTGACCACTTACGTACTTGGGTGGAAGGTTATAGACCTCTCTATGTTTGTGAGCAATGCATAACATTTTTAGTGATCTGGGTGGCAAGGTCCATGGTTTGTCCTTGGAACGGGGAGTAGAGGTCTATCTATCTAATGGTCTGGGTGGGAAGACCATAATGTCGAGTGGGTAGGAAGATGTTCACGTACATGTCAATCTCCTTGACAACGTAAATACTAGGCATTTTTGGCCTTTATCAACACAATGCCTAACACAGTTATTTAATAATATAATTCAAGTATCACGTCCACTACTGTTAGTGGTTCTCCTGATATTGGGATATACAAGTTATGTTTATCTGTAGCACCTTAACGCCAAATTAAGTAAAATAAAATTAACCAATAAGTTAATTATTCTTGCAAAATTAACATATAAAAAATAAATTTGTTTAATTCATTGCTACTCTAGACTAGTGCCTAGTGGACTAGTGCTCTTGTTTCCCTATTCACATTTGGAATATTTTGAAAAATTCTAAGACAGATATTACATTTATACTTTCTAAAATCATAAAAATATATGTTAAGTTGCATCAAGTCTAATAATGAAGTCTTTATCATGCACAATAAACTGCCCCAAATCAGTTAAACTGAGGACGTATTTCTTAATTGTGATGTCACAGCGCAGTCCACGACGAAATGCGTTTAAAGATTGTTGTAAGGGTGAATACATTAGGTGTGCAAGAGGCAAATAATGTTTGTCTTGAAAAATAAGGATGAGTATGCTTTTGATTGTTTTTTGTTTGTAAGATGAATAAATTGGAGACAGTTTGATTCCTAGAAATGGAATAACCAACAGTTATTAAATTTTATTGATATCAGTTCCAAATTATGATTAACAAAACACCTTACTGACCTTACTGCTGTGGTCACTCAATCTGAAGTAGGTTTCTGGCTTCCGCAACAATATGTCTTCACTCTTCCCTGTTTTGAATCCATGTCCTGCCACCTTAATTTTGGCCTTCCTTTATACCTGTGCCAGTTGGTCTCCCCTCAAACGTGTTCCTAATAAGAGTGTCTGGTCTTCTCACTATAAGGCCAGTCCATCTCAATCTTTGCTTTTTGATGATGGCTACAGTGGCAGGGTGTGTTTATCAGTGTCTTAATTCTTGATTTTTTCTGATTCTCCATTTGCCATTTTCATTTATTAGATCATATATTATTCTTAAAACTTGTTTTTCATAAACTGAATGTCTCTTCTCTGAATTTTTGATTTGAAAAGTTTTACAAAATATTTCAGAATATTTTCATACAATTTTTATTGCGATGACTAAAGCAGTAATTATTGAAATACAGCATATATTGTTACATGGTGAATATGATACATGCAAATCAAGGTAAATACCTTTGCTGTACTTTTCTATTGTTTTGTTCTTATATATTCTATACCTTAAACCTGTAATATTATAGGTGGTGGGATGGATGATATGTCCTGGTCCGGAATGATACATCTGAGGATTAGGGTCTATCTAGAAGGACGACCAGTATTCCGCACAATGTACGGCAGCAATACAATATTACAATCCTAATGTACAACATTATTCAATATAAGAACTCTCAGAGTGTGCATTAGTGAGGTATCAATATAATTATTGTAAATTTTCAAATGCAACAAAAAGTTTCCTTTAATCTCATGAACTTAATGTATACTTTTAACTGCTGGAATACTTTTAAAATAGTTACAACATTTTAGACTTTCAAATTTACTGTTCTCTTACATGTTGATATGGGCGAATATTTATTAACAATGAGTGTGTTGAGTATAAATGCTTGAATAAGGGATGCCAGATTAATTGAACGAGTTGTGTCATAATTTCGCCCACCCATACTAGTATGTTGGAGATGGCTGTCTCTTCCACCCAAACACGTATGACCAACCTATTCTGCCATACTTGTGTATTGGTAATGATGATAAGACCTCTTGCTAGCTTAGTGGTTAGCACATCTGCTTCATATGTAGAGGGTCACAGGCTCTAATTCCGGGAGGTCTACCAAACATTTGCTTGATGGGTTTGGACCGTTGTCCCATAACAACGTTTGTAGAATAAACTAAAAATGCCACTGGTGTAAATAGACTAATAAAAAAAAGACAGTTCCTTGTTATTAACCAAGATTGGCTGATCCTTATAAATGAATATCGCAACATCCAGGGTAACTTATGGACCTACAGCTAATCATATAATCCAAACCTGGAAACATTGGTCTAATTTTCAGCTAACAGATAAGCTCAGTTTTCTTCCTCTGTACAACATTCAAATTCAGGTCACCACCCAATATAGAAAATTCTGGGTTTGTTTTTGAAAAAATCCTAATTTTATAATCTGATTCCTAGTTCTTATGTGGCCGGATTTTTTATATTTCAATGTTCGATCCTCTTAATACCTACATGGTGTCTGCTCAATGGTCGACACTACTAGAGAAGTCTGTGTTGTCCGTAATGGGTTGTAGTCAGTGTCAGGATGTTGTTAAGGGAAGTAACTGAGTATCAGGCTGTCACTTAGATGAAAAATCAGACAAATACTGGACGGTTTGGATTCCACATAATGCTGTAAGCCCCTGGCGCTATTTCTCTAATAATAAATGGTCCTTTTTGAGTTAAGTCAAATTCTGTCAGTAACAAGACTACAGAGGTAATCCATACCCATTCTACACTCAAGTAATCATTCATATTTATCCTAAAATACGCACAAACTGTGTTCCATCTCAAATCTTTATAGTAATAATATTATCATAGACACTTGAAATAAATACCATTTTACATCCCAGTAATAAAATTTTTTTAATTTCTTTTTTTCTTTATTATTATTATTAGATAGCATCAAGAGTTGATGATCTAAATTAAGATATTACAATTTTAAAAAACTGAGTAATTTGAATCAAATTGAATGTCAAAAGAATAAAATTTGATAGGTGAAATAATTGTCAATGTTAAAAGAAAATAAATAATGTGTCTCCGGCAGAGGCGGTGTTAATGTCTCTGACTGTGACACTGTTACACATAGCAGCACACAATTACAGTGTCATTAACATTAGTCTGCGAAACCAGCCAACATATGCAAATATAATGTCAACTTCTTGTGGCTGCTTTTTATTGTTAGAGTATTTCATCCTTTTCTTGCCTAGACTATTTATGTCCTTAACCTAATGAAAATATACAGTCATATCAACTGCTTTACTCAAATGTTATTGACACTATGTAGTATTGAGTTTAATTGACATATTTTACTGTAGCAACCAACTAGCTGTGTACTATATTACAACCAACTAGCTGTGTACTACAGTACAACCAACTAGCTGTGTACTACAGTACAACCAACTAGCTGTGTACTATAGTACAGCCAACAAACTGTGTACTATATTACAACCAACTAACTGTGTACTATAGTACAACCAACTAGCTGTGTACTATAGTACAGCCAACTAACTGTGCACTATAGTACAACCAACTAGCTGTGTACTATAGTACAACCAACTAACTGTGTACTATAGTACAACCAACTAACTGTGTACTATAGTACAACCAACTAGCTGTGTACTATAGTACAACCAACTAGCCGTGTACTATAGTACAACCAACTAGCTGTGTACTATAGTACAACCAACTAGCTGTGTACTATAGTACAACCAACTAGCCGTGTACTATAGTACAACCAACTAGCTGTGTACTATAGTACAACCAACTAGCTGTGTACTATAGTACAACCAACTAGCTGTGTACTATAGTACAACCAACTAGCTGTGTACTATAGTACAACCAACTAGCTGTGTACTATAGTACAACCAACTAGCTGTGTACTATAGTACAACCAACTAGCTGTGTACTATAGTACAACCAACTAGCTGTGTACTATAGTACAACCAACTAGCTGTGTACTATAGTACAACCAACTAGCTGTGTACTATAGTACAACCAACTAGCTGTGTACTATAGTACAACCAACTAGCTGTGTACTATAGTACAACCAACTAGCTGTGTACTATAGTACAACCAACTAGCTGTGTACTATAGTACAACCAACTAACTGTGTACTATAGTACAACCAACTAACTGTGTACTATAGTACAACCAACTAGCTGTTTACTATAGTACAGCCAACTAACTGTGTACTATAGTACAACCAACTAGCTGTGCACTATAGTACAACCAACTAACTGTGTACTATAGTACGACCGACTAGCTGTGTACTATAGACAACCAACTAGTTGTGCACTATAGTACAACCAACTAGCTGTGTACTATAGTACAACCATCTAACTGTGTACTATTGTACAGCCAACTAGCTGCGTAATATAGTACAACCAACTAGCTGCGTACTATAGTACAACCAACTAGCTGTGTACTATAGTACAACAAACTAGCTGTGTTGTACTATAGTACAACCAACTAGCTGTGTACTATAGTACAACACACTAGCTGTGTTGTACTATAGTACAACCAACTAGCTGTGTACTATGGTACAACAAACTAGCTGTGTTGTACTATAGTACAACCAACTAGCTGTGTACTATAGTACAACAAACTAGCTATGTTGTACTATAGTACAACCAACTAGCTGTGTACTATAGTACAACCAACTAGCTGTGTACTATAGTACAACCAACTAGCTGTGTACTATAGTACAACCAACTAGCTGTGTACTATAGTACAACCAACTAGCTGTGTAATATAGTACAACCACCTAGCTGCGTACTATAGTACAACCAACTAGCTGTGTTGTACTATAGTGCAACCAACTAGCTGTGTACTATAGCTAGTTGGTTTATGTTATAACATAAACTTGTTATATCTTGTTTGTGTGATATACCGGGTGTTCAAAAAGTCTGGAACCCCCTTAATATTTATTTTACTAATCAACTGAGAACAATGAAACTCTAGGATTACGTCTTTACTGTAGTTACTGAACTTTTGGTCGTTTTAACTGTCCTTTTTCGCTTTGGGGGGGACGTCCCGTAGAGGAAATCTGAAAAATCTTAAAAGTAAGCATAGGTCGAGTTATACATCTTTTTAAAGGTCGTTGTAAGAGGAACACGTTGCCGCAACCCCGACTGAAAAAAGACTATTCTTTTGGAAATAAGAGCCTCCAAAAGTTTGGCTTCATTGGAATTTTGAGAGCCCACAATTTCCAAACGAATTGTCTTTTTTCAGTCGGGGTTGCGGCAATCAATGACCTTTAAAATGAGGTATAACTTGACCTATGCTTACATTTAAGATTTTTTAGACTTCGTCCACAGGATGTCCCCCCAAAACAAAAAAGGACAGTTAAGATGGCTAAAAAGTCAGTAACCCCAGTGAGGACGTAATCCTAGAGTTTCATTGTTCTGTGTTTATTAATACTATATAGTAAAATATTAAGGGGTTCCAGACTTTTTGAACACCCCGTATGTCAAACATTTACCTTAATTAAGACTAGATGCAATACAGTAGTTATTAAGAGTGTTCGATGAAACATTATTTGTGAATTTTCTTTGAAAAGAAAAATAGTTAGTCTTCTTATAATTGATAAATATGTTGAGCGAAAAGTTTAGAAAAATCTTTATGGGGATATGACCATGTAAAGTGACTAATTTGGCCTTTCTAGGAACATAACTGATTAAGAATTTGTGGGATATACTTTAGTTAAATTTGAGAATATAGAGGGCAAAAGGTCTAACCAACCAAGTGAAGTGTAACAATTAAAAAATATTGATTGAAGTTTTGTAGTTTTAGAGTTCTCATCTATATGAAGTGTTCTTCACTTCATATATATGAGCCTTTTGAATAAGTCTCATTTTTAATTTTTTTATTTACGTAATATTGATTGAGGCATAAGAAAAGCAATAATTGTGCTTATTATATTAAATGTAGTATATTAAATCAATCAATTACGATATAAAGTATTCCAAGTGCAAAGCACTGATCCACAAGTTGGCGGAGCAGGCTCACTATGCCGAGCCAAGTTGGCAACAAGTTTACACGCTATGTCACAGATGGTATTTGGCGTTTGTCACAAAGTTAGCTAGTTGCTGAACAGTCGCCCTGCCATAATTACAACCCTAAACCAAAACCCCTGATGACAGGGTCAACCTGTTTCCAAACACAAACCTGGTAATATGTTTGTTGTTAGTCACTCTATGAAAATTTGACGGATTTTACCACATCTCGTGCGTTGATATAATTTGTCTAGATTTTAATTTTTTTTAATTTTCTTCTCATTGAGACATTAATTTTTTATATTCATAAACTTTACTCCGTATGTGTATCGGTGGATGGGAGGGTCAGTACCACTGCAGGCAAATTTAGAGTCATAATTATTTGGCACAGTTAAAAGTTAATTATTTTCATTTTAAATTACTTAACATTTTTCATATACACACACAATATACTACGTAATACTGTTATAAAATAAATATTACTTTTCAAACTCTTCTTTTACATTTTTTTTAGAAAATACTTTATTCAAAACCATGCTTTGCTGCATACATGCTTCCTGTCAAGATATGGAATATCTCTTGGCAGGAAGTAAAGGATTCAGCGAGATGGTGCATCACACTGAAACAGCAAACACACTTTCTTCTTTATTGAAAATTCTTTTTGAGATACTTGTAAGACATCATAGGTATACTTATAATTTACTTATAACAAATTTATGGTATAATTTGGAAGAAATGTTATGTCCAAAGTATTGCAATTTTATAAAATAGCTTTTACTAAGATTTAATTGATTTCTAATTGTATACTATTATATAAGAATCTATTGGTGTCTGTCTGTGTGTGTTTTACTCAATCACGCAAAAACTACTGGACCCATTCAGCTGAACTTTTGCTGGACATTCTTAAGGTCTCTGGATAACACATAGGCCTATATTTATTTTGAAATTCCAACAGGGCACCACCCCAGGGGCTCTAATAATATCGATGCAAGCCCTGTGACATTACCAGTGTGACAATTGTTTATAACAGTTTCCGCGGGAATGAGAGAATACTGTAGGTATCACCACTAGTCTGCGCAATATATATGTGACGTCACATGGGCAAAATCATTTCATTTGTTTATTATATTAAATACTGGTAACGAAATCCACCAGTTACATAGAAGCATTCAGCTAAACAGTAAGCAAGTTATTTACTACTTATCAGCTGGAATTGTAATAACGGATATTAAAACAGTATTTTTGTGTTTATTTTTGCTATTTCGCCCAGGTGACGTCATGGGAGATGCGTGTGATACCTACCGTCTTCTTTTCTAGACACCGTGTTCTGTACCAAACCTAACCACAACGCACTTTTGCATTATACAGATGCCAGTAGGTACATCCATACCTAAACTTATTTCATCATGATTTCTATTACTAAACGCAATAAGCACAATATAAATCAACTTGAACCCCGTACGAAGGAGTTGTTTATAAATGTTAGAAATTGTCGGATACGGCAGTGCTACCCTGGATTGACCCACCCGTCCGCCCATACACATACAGTAGCATTGATACAGTCTTTAAGTGATGCTTTGCAGTTATCAAGTTGACAGTTGATTTGTGCTTTGAACTTTTCATGTCCTATATCTTTGAAAGTCATAAGAAATAAGAATTACTTTTTTACCAAATTTTAATTTATTGTACTTTTTATAAGACATTAAGATTTAATATATACTCTTAAGTATTTTTGGTAACTATGCACTTTCTTGCCACCTCTGAAAATATGAGTTCATGTTAAAAAAAGTGGTGAAAAATGAGTTTTTACATCTCTTGAGGAGTTTGATTTCATCCACGGAAAACTCGTTTTTTACCGAAAAATCGAAAAACTAGTTTTTTATCTAATAATGAAAAACTACTTTTTTAAAAATTGTTATTTTTTGACATTTTTTTTTCATTTCTCGTGTTTTTTATGCTGAACACAAATATATAACTGGTTTTGTAGTAAAATTATTTTTTCAGCTCGAAAAATACATTTTTACTGACATAACCAAACATAACCTAACTTATTCTAACTGTCTATTTTCTCAACAAAAATTCGAGCGTTTGGCCTCCGTGACGGCTTGCCGGCCGTCACTCCGGCGGGAATATAGGTGAATTCGGTTTTTGTGATTTATAGTTGTTGTATATAATGATCGCGAAATGGCCGCTAATCGCGATCCGCCGCGATAGTAGTTTTTCCGTTATTTCTCGAGAAATATTTGTAATAGACCAAAATAGTTTTCAAATTTGTAATCAGCGCAAAAAACACATCAAAATAAAAAAATATGATTAAAATACCATTTAAATTAACGGAAATATGACAAAAATACTAAAAGTTGTGACATTGGTTTTTTCGATTTTTTTTGGAAAATACCTTATTCCCGCGGAATAAAAAGCATATCTCGTGAAAATACAGCCAATTCTAGACCCATTTCAAGCAAAATATTCCAAATTTGTTTGGTGGCAAGAAATTGCATAAATACCGTATTTTTAGTCAAAAGCTTAAAAAAAATTAAATACACAAAATATATTTTTTAAATGGTGTATAAGAAAAAACTTTACTTAAAAAAACACAAAAAACAATATTGCATTATTTTGTTGGAAAACAAAAATGAGTACCGGTACTCCAATAAAATAATTCGTCTAATAAAAGTTCACAAAGAAAATAAAGAATGAAAACAATTCATGCTATAAAGAAAACAACTGCCTTCCTTTTTCCTTGTGTTGTTGCAAATTTTACAAAAAAATAGTTTAAAAAATGTTATTAAAAGTTTAAAATGTTCAAATATAATATAACCATCTGGGTAACTAACTCTGCCCAGATGGCTCACGGTATACGAGAAAAGATACGCACTGTTTAAGGAGTTTGTAGGCAGCACGAATTACACGACCGTGAGTTCAGGATGCGACGTTGCCGCATTGAACATATATTAAACCTCAATTATTATTATCAGTTGATATTTATTATTGTAACATTCGTTTTAGTATGGTTAGTTTATTGAGTTCAATCTGTCAGTTGACAGCCGCTCGACGCGCTTTAAAGCGGACAGTTGACACACTTTGAGAGATTTTTTAACACTGTTTCTTTATCATGAAGATGAGCTATCTGGGTAGAGTTAGTTATCTATGATAATATCCTAATATATTTACTTTCTTACACATACCGTTAACAGATTACATTCAAAATCACGTTACCAGCGGGGTAAGTTGCCATTAGAAAATTCTTTTATTAATTTTTGCTTAGTAAGATGTGTTGTTTTTTAACATTCATCTGTTTGGTTAACCCTGGGTTGAAGCCCAAATACATGCAGATTTAAGATTGATAATTTTGCTCTATTTTAAACACTCAGAGGTAACTTGAATACATTTTCGTGTATTTATCGTAATATTGTGAGTAAACATTCATATAAACAGAGCTTTGTAAATATATTTTATGCAATATACTGTGTAGTGTTCCCCGCTCAATAACGGTTGAACGAGTGCTCGGCCCATCATGTAAGAGGTCCTTTGTCCCCCTTTGTCTGGACCTGAAGGATCATCTTACCGTCTAAACTCCTTGATTTAGTCAACAATCACACTCAATTAGTCTTGTTACTTTGGCTGTGCCTTTTAACCTTTTATAAATATGTTTTCACATTATTTTATGAAGAGTTTACTTACTGTAGGGCGTTTTCTCCTCATATCAGTTTATATTCATTGATCCAAAATAAATTAAAAACTGAAAACTAGCCCATTTTCTTGGGTTTAATTTTTTGTTGATAATGGTAAAACCAAAATTCAAAAACTGTTATATTTTGTATGTATCAATCATGTAATCATATACTTTTGTGGTCAAATTCATTTAGCTGCCTGCCAAAAAACTTTCTATGCCAATAACTACCTAAACTACTTATATATTTAAAAAAACATGTTGTTATTAGTTTCATTTGTAATGAAAGGACTTGCCTGTAACCTAACCTAACTTAGATAATATCTTTGTGAGTTTATTTCGAGAAAGCGTCTAGGATATATTGTATAATGAGTGTTTAATACGTCCTGCAACATATTTCATATCTCCTTTATGGATATTTGGTAATAGAAAAAAGTTTGGATTTGATGGGCAGCTAAAAGAATTTGACCACTTTTGTTTGTGATATTTAAAATTTATATATTCAAATTATTAAATTTTCAATAAAAACCAATAAATTTTAATTTCAACTAGGCCTTTCGCCAGCAAATCTGGCATCATCAGGCAACACAACTTTATTTATTTGTAAACAAACAAGACAATAATTAGTTGAGAAAACATATGTAGGTAAATAATTTAAAGAATATTAGTATAACTATATTGTAAATAATGTATTTATTTATAAATTATATATAATATTATATAATATTATTAGAGTGTATTTGATAATAAATGAGAATATTGAATAGGCCTATTTTCATTGTTCATTAGAGATGAATTACTTTTTTTATAAAATATTTTTCTCAGACATTTAAGTATTTAGAAGATGAAACCAACTTTATTACTGTCTTGTTTGTTTACAAATATAAAAAAGTTGTGTTGCCTGATGATGCCAGCTTTGCTGGTGAAAGGCCTAGTTGAAATTAAAATTTATTGGTTTTTATTGAAAATTTAATAATATAAATATATTTAAGTAACCAATATCAACTCGATCCCAACTTCACTACATAAATATTTAGAATTGATTGTCTGATTCCAGTTTTATCTTCCATAACTATTTACTTTTGTTTCAAATCAAAATTATTTTGTATGTGTATTTTCTTTCATGATTTAGTAAAATTGTTTTAATATTTAAAAAAACCAAACATTTGTTTTCAATGTTAGTTTTAGAACACACTTAATACAAACATGTAGTTATTTTCAAAATATCTCTATGTTTCAGTAACCAGCTAAACAAATCTTTAATTCTTTTAAATAATTTTAAAGTTTGTAAAAGTTCTTGGAAGAACGGTTTGCTGCCGACTGAAACATTTCACTACAGTATTGTGTTCCATGCTAGGTGAAGCCTGCTTGGTTACTTAGGCAAGCTTTTAGTGCCTTGGGCAGCATTATTTATACATCACTTGCGGTTGGTTGGGTGACATCATGCGGAACTCCCGCTCATCTTTGTTCATTTTGGATCAAAACATTACTATCTTTTGCTATATGACAGGGTGTTTTCTTTTGAAGCTCATATCTGAAACCACATGTTTATGTAATTTTTCTATAAACCCAAAACTAAATATTCTAAACAAAAGAACTATTTTAATGCTCTATTATCTTTGTTTACTGTACAAACAGTTCAATTAATTAGTTAATATGAGGAAAGTTTTAATTGTGTATGAAAGCTTTTTAAGATACAAAATTTACTTTTATGAGCTCTGAAAATATAGCAATATTGTTTTGAATTTGTTACTGTACAAACTCCTTGAAATGTATGACTATAATTTGATTGGAGAGAAAAACAACAGTTTTATGTCATATGCAAATTTAGAGGTTAACAATTTATTTCAGTTCATGGGTGTAATGTATAGATAAAATCCAACATATAGTATTTCTCTGTTTGTTATGCTTATAGAAATGTTGTTATTTTTCCTAAAGGTACTTGATACTTCACACTAACAATCTCAAATTAATGTTTTTGCAGAATATGAATATTTACATTTTAGATGGTTACAGTTACAGTATATCATATTTAGATTGTTTGTCTGTCATATTTTTTCTTAATATTCTTACATATGAGACGCCGACACAACGTTGTTGGTATTTTAAGGTGAACATGAATGGTTATATGAGTGTAGGATGAGTGTGGATGAGTGTAGTCTGGTTACACTAACTGAGTTCAACTGTTCCTCAGAAAGGGCAATTTATTAATAGCCCAACAGCCAGGGCAACTAAGAGACCTACAGCTTTACGTGGAATCCAAACCACGTAGTGCTGGTCTGATTTTCAGCTAATTGACAAGCCTGATACTCGGTTATCTCCCCCAAACAACATCCGTACAATGATTACCACCCAACATGGACACCCCAGACTTCTCTAGTAGTGTCCAAGCCGATAGCAACCATCAAGCGGACGCCATGCTGGTATTAAGAGGACCGAGCATCCAACCTATCGCCTACAATCTCCCAAACACTTTATATACAAGCAGTGTATTCCTATTTTAAGTGATCTAAGCAATATTTAATCCTAGATCCTAGTTAAAGGTTTAGGATCAAATCTGACTCCATTATTTATCCCCCCCCCCATGTATTTGATTTCATAATTCACATCTAATTAAACTATGTATTTTTTGTATTATACTAAAATAGCCTATAACTACCGTGTGATAATTTCAAGTTATTATTACAAAATAATCCAGTTATATAGGTCATAGGATATCAGTAACGTTTTTGGGACATATAACAGATTTTGACCTTAAATTATTTTTATTTGTGCATACGCAATTGTTAACAGTTCAGGTTTAAAACTTTAAAACAAATACAAACTTAACCGGCTGAAAGACTTGAAGCTGAACAATGTTCACTGGATATATGTGAGTGACCCTTTTCGTATAGATTCTTTTGTGTGACATCCAATAACGATTATATGAAATATCAATTTAGGAAAGAAATTTTACTTTCTATGTTGAAAAACTAAATTAAAAAAAAAAAATGAAAATGAGAAAAATGTAGGTTTTTGCATGGAATTGAATATGATGAGAGTGAATTTGTCTTTCAAGGGATTAAATTCATACTCAAAGAAAAATATGTATTTTGGGCTTGAAATCAAAGGCAGAGATAATATCTAAGTTGCTAAATATGTACTTGTAATAGTTTAATATAGATTGTTGCAATTGCCAACAAATTATTTAACATGAGAATTTTTTTATATTTGCTGAAATTAATCAAAAGGAATACTTGCAATGTTTTGTCATATTCATTATTCATTGGTAAGACACCGATCGTCAAGATAGAATAGAATACGAATAATTTTATTTTCCTTGAAAATGAACACATATACTTCATACATACATTTTACTTTTTCTTCTTCATTTTTTACTATTTATATGAGGCGAGAATATTGGCAAATATGAGGGGCAATGAGTGTGATGATTGTAGATGAACGAGTGTAGTCATTGTTACTATAACGTAGCCGATATTTTGATTATTATATTACAACTTACAACAGTCCACTGCCACCACCACGGTGATTAAGGCACCTGGATCTTGGAATGAATAAAAATGTAACTCTTCATTACTAATTCACTGTTTTATTTATGAATCCAAATTATTAAATATTACTAAACAACAACACTCATCATGACTCATTTGACTCAACAACTTAGAAGCCAACTAGAACAAAATATATTACATAGCAAGTAATCCCGCAAGAAAAAAGACAGAGTTATAATAAATGTCTTAAAAAATGAAAAAAAGGAATATAGAAAAAACATACATTTGGCAAAAAAAATTTTATTCAAATTACAGTAATACAAAGGTCAAACAATAAATGTAAAACGACTTGGAAACGTATTAACAATGATCTAGGCAAAGTTAAAACATGTCAAAGCAAAGTAATTAAACTTAAAGAGAAAGGGATAATTAAATAAAAGTCAGAGATAGTTAGTAATATATTTAATAATTTTTTTATAAATTTGGTGGATACAAACTCCAGTGGGGCACAGGCAACAGAAGACTTAGATAACGGTATGACAGTTAATCAGAGTCTGACAAAATTCTGATGTGAGCCAGTAAGTGAAAAAGAACTACTTAAAATAATAAGAAATTTAAAAAATAAAAATACAAGTGGATATGATGAAATACCAGTGTCACTTTTAAAATCAGTTGCTGAAATTATAATCAAACCATTAATCCATGTTATAAATGCGTCATTTATTCTAGGTGAATTTCCAGAAAAATTAAAGATCTCAAGAGTAATACCAGTGCATAACAAAGGAGATACCACAGATAAAACTAATTACAGACCAATATCTATTCAGTCATCTTTCTCAAAAGTATTTTAAAAATGTATGTTCAATAGATTGTCAAGCTATCTTGAAAAAAATAACATATTTGAAGATGAGCAACATGGATTTAGACAGGGAAGATCTGTTGTCATTGCAATTACATGCTTTCTTGAAAGTATAATTGCAGACTTAGATCATGGGAAAAAAGTTGTAGCTGTCTTAATGGACCTGACTAAAGCCTTTGATAGAGTTTGTCATACAAAGTTCACTGAAGCATTAAAAAACTGTGGTATTCAGGAAACTGCTTTGAAATGGTTAACTTCGTTCTATGAGAATAGATGGCAGTATGTAGAAATAACGAGTCAAAAAAAGAACACTATATATAAAGTAACTTCACAACTAGGAAAAATTAAACATTCAGTCCCTCAAGGCTCTGTATTGGGTCCGTTATTATTCATATGTTATTTCAGAGGATTAGCTTCAAAATTACAAAAAATAGATAACAGCAGCCAGTTATGCTTGTATGCAGACGATGCGAATCTTAAAGTCTCAAGTAATGATTGGTGATATCTAAAACAATTATCAGAACAACTCTTAAAATCTACAGACATGAATTTAAATGAAAAAAATCTTCTTAATGCTAGAAAAACAAATTACATTATATTTGACTTAAAAAATCGATATAACAAGCAGCTGAAGAATATAAATTTTAATTTAAAAATAGAAAATCAATACCTGGAAAGGACAAGGAGTGTAAAGTTTTTAGGACTTACAATAGATGACCAATTATCTTGGGCACAACATGCAGATACAATATGCAAAAAGATAAATAATGCAGGATTATTTGCATTTAGGAAAATGTCCTTTTATTGTGATAGAAATACATTGATATCGCTATATTATGCCCACATTCATTCGCATATTGATTTTGGATTACAGATTTATGGAGGGACAACCCACACAAACTTAGAATGAATATTAATAACACAAAAAAAGGCTATAAGAATAATCCAAATCTTAAATATCAAGAATCCTGTAAAGATAAATTCAAAGAATTAAAGATACCAACACTTTTTAGTTTATATGTGCTCCAGGTAATTAAATATGCTAAATTAAATGAAGACAAATTTGAGAAACATAATAAAGTGCATAATCATGATACAAGAAACAAAGACAAATTTATAATACAAAGACATAAAACAGAACTTTTCTCCAAAACGACTGGACACATTGGAATTAAACTGTTAAATAATCTACCAAGACATATTCAAAAAGAAAAGGATCTAAATATATTTAATAAAAAGTTAAAATCCTTAATAATTGACTGGTCATTGTACTCGGTTCAGGAGTTCTTCACCAGAACAGATACTTATAAGTTAAACTGCTAATCTGTTGTCTGTGTATATAGAGGGTGAAATAGAAACGCATATAATACGTTTTAGAATAGTTTAGGCTAAGAACAGTGATAAATTCTTGTTAGATGTATTGACGTTATTCATGTACTATATGTAATGTATGTATGAATAAAGAATTATTGACTATTGACTGTTAGTACACTTCTCAACTCTCCTAACCCAGACCTCCGCTTAGACTCAACTGCCCACCTCCCTTGACCATCACTCCAGGGATGCTGACGCTGCTGCCTCAGCATTCTCTGACCTACTTCATGACCACTAACTTTATAACTGAGTTATATTATATAAAAAACATGCAATTATAAAAACTAAAATATTAATTAAACTATAAAATATAATAAATAAATTGTATATTATGGGTGTGAACGTTACATTACTAACTAGGTCGACTGTTCCTAAGAAAGAACTATTTATTAGTAGGCCAATAGCCAGGGCATTAAGGGACTTACAGATTTACGTGGAATTCGAACCACATAATGTCGGTCTGATTTTCAGCTGACTTACAAGCCTGAGACTCAGTTCTCTTATCCTACACAACATCAGAACCTTGACTTCCATCCAACATGAACACCCCAGACTTATCTAGTAGTGTCCATGTCAATGACAACGATTAAGCGGACGCCATTTTGGTATTAAGAGGACTGAGCATAGAACCTATTGCCTACATTCTCCTCAATACTTTGTTCCCAAGCAGCTGGGTTACAGCACTGCGCCACCAGCGCTGACATTACCATCATGTTACCTATGACTCCTAACTGTTAAGTTCCTAATTAAATAAGAAGGATTTAATTAATATTAAGGTTAGATAAGAACTACATAAATAATACTCAACAGTAATCTTTGTATACCATGTACGACAAAATGAATAAAGAAAATTTTCAATTTAATTCAGCTTGTATACTGTAGCCAAGATGCTCCTGTTCAAGTACAATCAAGTAGATAACTAACTAACAAAGTTAAAATAAAAAGACAAGAATATTATTTTTAAACCTTTTAGGCATATATTCAAGAATTTTCTCCAAAATTGGTGTGACTAGGTCTAGTTTCATTTTTAAAAGAAGCGTCAACTGACCTTTACTTAAATCCAAAAACTGTTTAAACTCTTTTCCAATTTTTTTTAGTTTTCTTGAACTGTTTTGCTGAAACAAAATATAAGATTGTCTTTTGTCTCGAAAGAGTCTGTAGTCTACCAGTCATACATCAAGACTAACCCCTGGGGCCTCTTTCATCCTTCATAACGTCCACTTTTGGTTTCCCCTCCCCTGTCCTCAATCAACCCCAGGGTAATCATAAATCATACTTATTTTTCTTTTTCTCACTATTAAAAACAATCTGATTCCATATATTAGGTGATGATTAAGTATATTTTTATGTTGTTATTAAGTATCTCAAATTACTATAAACATCACAAAAAAGGCATCCTGGCTGTTAATTTTGGATTCTACAACTAATTTAGAATAAAAATAATAGAGGATACATTTTTCTTTAATTCCACTCCGTTTAGTGTTTGTCTTCTTGTGTTTTTTTGTAACAAGAAAAAATAATATCTTAAGAACTTTTTGACGTACTGAAATGAAACTTTACACACTTCTTTAAAACAAAATTAAAAAACTACAGAAAAATTGCCATTGAGTTAACTTGTGTCATTACAAAATGGTGGCCTGACGTTTTGCTGTAAGATTAGTCTAGTTGGAAAAACTATGTCTTCTCGCAAACACTGACCAACCCCTACACCAACTAACTGCAAGATAGAGCTGTGTTTTTATCCAGTTTAGTACATGATATTTATGTATTGCTCTTTGCTGTTCTTTAGTAGTGGAACTAATTTGTAAAATAATTATTAATAGTAATTCTAATATTATCATATTTTAATTTTGTTCAACAAAATTAATTCTTCTGTCTTGTATTTTTTAAGGGTTGCAATTTTTTTAATATTTATGATTTTTCTATACATCAGGAAGTGGAATGTTTCACCTGATAAAAATTGAAAATAATTCTCAAATTTACTCCAAACTTTCAAATAGGATTCATAGTCGATTTAAACTTTTTTTAAGTCAAAATTTTAATTATTTTGAGTCATTATTTGTAACACTTACTTAAAAGTATACAACGTTATGAAGTTGACTATTAATAAAAATTGAAAACTCACATTTTTCTTCTAATTCAAAAGCAGTATTGGAATTCAGGCATTCTTATGACTTCATTTCAAAATACAGTAAAAAAAAAAATATTAATAAGAACAGCATGTCAAATTAATCGTTTTAAGTCTAAAAACAGAATATTATGATGTCACAATCTTTTAACATTATTTTTAACATATTTTAATTATAAAATAGTTTTTATTTATAACCATGGATGAAATAAATAAGCTTTAATATGAATATTTTCATACAACTTGAACATGAACATTGTTATGTCATAAATTAATAGATTTATATGTCTAATAACTAATATATCATGAACTAATGAACAGGGGTGTGTTTTCATATTATTGAGAATGTTATTTTTAATTAATTTCAACAAATGTTCACAACTTTCTTTCGTTAATAACACAGGTCTTCAACAAGATAATCACTTGTTCTATCTTAATTTATTTACATTAAGACTTTAGTTAGTATTACAATATATAGAAAAGGTTTAAAATCGTATTTACATGTCCTTCATTTTAAAGTTATGCCTAACAATTGCATGAAGACTGATGTTTATGAAAAATTATGTATATAAAAATAGTTTAATCAAACTATAAAAGTTATCACTACAAACTTTACTGAAGTCCTCATGTTAGGTTAAATATGTCAATTTAACCAATATAAAAAGTGGGCAATTTATTAATAGTTGTTGGTTTATTATAGTTTTCACTTATAGGCCTATTTGGATCTTGCAAAATACAGTCAATTCTTTTTTGATAAGTTGTCATTTTCTTAATAGCTACACTAGTTTCATTCATTAATTCAGAATGAGTTTTTTTCCAGTTCTTGTTCTGTTACACTTTGATTGACTTTCCAGTTCAGCATTTTGTTAATTACTGTTTAATTAGAATTCTGATCCATAGAGACTACTACAGAATTAATCACAATTATGTCCTGTATGCATATAAATTCTGACCATGAAACTGTATTGAAAAAAAAAAGTGCTGTAAAGTTAGCATTGTTGCCTTCCTCTAATTATTAACATCTCAAAAAACTCATTAAAAAACTGAAGAAAAATGTAAACAAAAAACTGAACAAAAACTAAACTAAAATCTCTCTGAAAAAACTCAACATAAAAACTAACATAAAAAAATAAACACTAACTAACTAAACTAACACAACAAAAACTAAACTAAAACTCAACAAAAATATTATAGAAAAAAACTCAACATAAAACTAACCTAAAAACTAAACACTCAACAAAAAACTCATAATAAAAAAACAGGTATGTTTAAAAGTATCTTTAATCTCTTACGTAACACTTTAATGTTCATACTTTCAATCATTGATAACTTTTTTACAGCCAGAAATTAAGTGGTTATTGTGTTGATTCAGTATCCTCAAAGTGAGACCCATCAGCGTTATCCCCTGCTTGGTAAAAGACAAGAATAGTGGTGTGACTTATTGATGGCCTCTCCTGTGTTTCCCTTAAGCACTACCCATATTTCCACCGGCTCATGTTGTTTTATTCAACCTCTTGTTTGCGGCATTTTCTTTTCCTCTTTTAAATCCATCTATCCTAATTTATAAACTTGTTTGTAAAACTATATTATTATCAAATTTCAGCTATGTTATTTATTGATTAACATTAGGAAAATAATATGAATATAGTCTAGTTTTTTTCTTTCTAATAATTTAATAACTTTTTCTGAAACAGTGGCCCCTCTTGATATGTTGATATATCATTCAGCAATAAAATATGTTTCAAATTATTCCATTTTATTAAGTGAATCCAATTCTTTAAAAATAAAAAAAATCTTTTACCCTTGATCATGTAAAGCAGTAGTTCCCAACTCACTCCGGGCCGTGGACCACTTTACTTGACATTAATAGTAGCACGGACCACCATTGATATATATATATATATATATATATATATATATATATATATATATATATATATATATATATATATATAGTTTCAAAGGCAATAAAAAAAAAACATTAATCATAAGCAAATTGTTTATTTTTGAACATTTTAGCAACAGTTACATTTTCATTAGATTACTAGTTGAAATAGAAATTAAATGTTCTCATTGCACATAAAATATTTTTTAGGAATTATTTTAGTGAGACTTCTGAGCTCGAATCTGTTTTACTAGTTCAGGAATTCTCGGTGAATGGTTCTTGCTCAGTGCTAGTCGCAGGTCGCTGCCTAAGCTCAGCCAGTTTCTTTGTTTATTTTTTATTAACATCAAAGTTGAAAAACCTTGCTAGCACAGGTAGGTGGTTGAAAATAGCACAAGGTACCTAAGTGCTATTTTCCGGACGTATGGGTATGAAATGGCCTTTCGACACCACAGCTCTTCCAAATCTGTGCCACTTTCAAATGTGTCCTTCAAATCATTGTCATTTTGCAGTTCAATCAACTCCTCTTGGATATCGTCGGGAACATCTGTGACTTTACAGCTGAAAGGATTTCGAATCATTTTTTTAATTATCTGTGTGTCTTTGTCGTACTCAGGAAAGTATCGTGAAAATTCTGCTTGTGTTCCTAAATGTGTGAGGATGTTTGGTAGAATTTTTTTATCCACATGAGAAGAATAGCTCTTGTTGTCCGCCAGATGTTTCAAAGTCGGGAAGGATTGAAAGTTTTGCTCTTCAATCTTTTTCATCCACAGATCAAGTTTGCACAAAAACGCATGGAGTTTGTCTTCAAAAACAAAAATGTTACCAACACCCTTCAACTTGTCATTTCCTGATCCTTGAAGCTGCAAGTTCAGTTGGTTCAAATGTCCAAAAACATCTACTAGGTACGCAAGTTGTACCTCAAAAGTTGGATCACACAAATCCTCCAAGAATCGCTGCATTTTTGTTTCAATAAAAAACACTTTCAACTCTTCTCTCAACTCAAATAAGCGCTCCAGCATATTTCCCTTTGAAAGCCAACGCACCTCAGTATGAAAGAAAAGTGTTTCGTGTTCAGAGAAAAACATTGCACACAACTTCTTGAAAACACGACTGTTGAGTGAGCTTCTTTTGACTGCATTTACCATATTTATGGCCATCTCCATTGCACTTTTTAGGCTCTCTGGCAGTGTCTTTGATGCCAACGCTTGACGATGGATCATAAAGTGCATAGTTACTGTAGCAGGGTTCTTCTCCTTTACCAAGGCTGCCAATCCTGAACGTGATCCCAGCATAGCAAGGGCTCCGTCTGTACAAAATCCCGCTAGCTTATTCCAGTCAAGGCCATACTTTTCTAAATTATCACAAATTATTTTCATTACGTCTTTGCCCTTAGATGTTATCTCCAAATCTTGAGTAATTAAAGGTCTTCCTTGAACGTACTGTTGTCGCCCAAATAACGAACAAAAACTAGTAATTGACAGCACTGCGTAACATCAGTAGTTTCGTCACATTGCAAACTGAAAAATGGAGATTTTTTAATTCAACAATTAATTGTTCTTTAATGTCGTTACTCATTGTATCAATTCGTGTTTTAATTGTATTATTAGATAGGGGGATATCCTGCATTTTTTTGGAAGCTTCAGTCCCCAAAACTTGCTCGACGGCTTTAATCTTTAATCTTCTTAACACTCATGGTTTAAGAAGATTTTCGCCGATGGTGTGTGGTTTCTTAGCCTTAGCAATCAAGTGCGCTACTTCAAAAGAATCTGAGAGTAGTTTTTTTGACTGTTCATAAGCTGTCCCAGATTTGCCTAATTTCATTTTCTTTAAATTTTCCTGTTTACCTGCGAAGATTTCAGGTGGCCGGTCACTCAGGTTTGCATGATTTGTCTTCAAATGACGTTCCAATTTTGCGGGTTTCAATGCCTCGTTGCTGAGAACGGCTGCACAAATTACGCACTGAGGTCTAACCTCTTTGTTCACTTCAATCGACGTAAACCCGAATTTAATATAATCACTATCATATTTCTGCTTTGGAGGCATACTGAATGCAAATAGTAACAATCTCAACAAACACTATAAAACTTAGCACATAAATCAAAACGTTCAAAAGGATAGAAAGTTGTAGTTAATGTAGTGTAGTTGTTGACCTATTCGACTCACGCTCACGACTGAAGACAGCAAGTTGCAGACTACCCCTGCCACCACCACCAGTTTGGCTCCCACTCCCACCAGTTTGGATCCCACTCCCACCACACCGGCCTTACGGTCTACCTCTACCGGTCTACCTTATTCCGTCTACCTCCGCCGTATCGAACTTGTTAACTTAATTTAGTTTTTTTTTTAATTACATTTTACTCAATAATTATTTATTTCTTCTAAGTCCCTCGCGGACCACTTTCAAGGCTCTCGCGGACCACCTGTTGGGAACCAATGATGTAAAGGAACTATTTACAAAGTGAAAGAATAAAGTTTATATATGTTCTTCTATCCCTAATCGAAATCTACGGTAACTCTTATAAATACCAGCCTGGTCCTTAAGGTGTCCACATTATTCTTACTGACTGAGCTGGAAGGGCTTGCCTATTTCAACATATCCTTAACAGTCTTGTTCTGTTATTAATTTTATCGCACTTGAGCCTCCAATCGTCTATCTGGTGTCAAATATCAGAACAGCGAATGTTTGTCCCCAAATCATTGTGTGATTTGAACAGTCGTGACCTTTGACTCTTCTTCCTCGCTTGGCTACCAAGTAGCACCAGTTATCAGTAGCAGACACCCGCATTTTGCAGATGAACATTTCCCACTTGAAAATGTTTCAAGATTACATTTTTAACATATGTATTTCAAATTTTAACATATGTATTTTAATTTAGAACAAGTGTGACAAATGTCTGAGACAGATTTTTTCTTTTTTGATTTATAAAAATAAATCATTATTTTTCATTACTAAGATGTCGTTCGTAGAGAAATGGGCGAATACGAGGGGTGAATAAGTATGATGAGTGGAGATAACCAAGTGTAGTCATTGTTACTAACTGAGTTCGACTTAGCTCAGATAGTACTTTTTATTAAAAAAAGCCCAATATCCAGGGCCACTAAGGAATCTGCAGCTTTACATGGACTCTGAACAATGTTGTATTGGTCTGATTTTCAGGTATTTGACAAGTTTTGTACTCATTTCTCGTCCCTACAAAACACCCAGACCTTAAGTACCACCCAACATGGACACACAAGACTTCTCTAGTATTGTCCATGTTGATGGTAACCATTAAGCGGATGCCATGTCGGTATTAAGGACCGATCATAGAACCTATCGCCTACAATCTCAACAACACTTTGTCCCCAAGTAGGTGTACCTTATTTTAATCAAGTGATACAATTAAAATCTGATCTCATGGGACTCTTGACAATTGTGTTCTCTTTAAAAAATTATTATTTTTAAAATTGTACATTCATAAATAAAGGTGTAATCTCTATAATGATTATACATTACCCTTATGGAGTATCAAATCCTATATGGCGGCTAGTTTAGTAGACTCTTTAAATATTTAGTCTATATGCATATCTACAACAGTTGAGTGATATCATCAACAACAGAAATATCGGTTTTAAATTATTAAATCGTCCTTACGATTTGGAAAGTCAAACATTTGAACTGAGCATTTTTATCAACTAATAATTTATAATGCATAATTAGTCATTAAATATGTAAATAAGTGGCCATAAGAGTTATCTGAATTAAAATATAAAACTATTTTAATAAAAATAATTAGATCAATTGATTTGTTTGTTTAAGTCTGATTATTATTTGTTCAATTAAAAATAAGCACCATCTGTACACAAATTTCAATTTTAATATTGTACAGAAATATTTAAATATAAAATAAACATTTACCAGAAGCTAACAATTATTTTCTGTTGAATTTTAGTTTTAAAATATTGGAAACAAATGAAATGCAATATGTGTAAAAATTACCTTTTTTACCTTTTTGTACTTGTAAATATAAAGTGTTTGATGAGATGTTTCTATTTGATTGTTATTTCTATCAAGATTTAATACACTAGTTAAACAAATATTTTAGAAATGTACTTATTTGGTAAGTAATTAGGTATCTAAATATTTTATACCAAAGAAATATTTTATAGCTTAGGTGCTGATTCATTTGTTGCTATTGTTCCACCTGGAAATTCCACCCGGCTTGTCTAAATTGTAACTTGTCATAGTATCTTTTAAGGGCCTCATATTCTAAAACCAAACAACAGACTAGGTATTTTAATCTGTTTCTATTAGATATAGTACCTACATTGTTTACATTAGTTACAGTAGTTAAATAAAATTTCACTAATGCTATTTAGCCAACTATTAATTTAATTGGTAATTTCGAAATAATTTCAGTATTTTGTTCTCAATAGAATTACTGATGAGAACAAATCAAGACCATTGAAATATTTTGGGTGTTTTGGAATTAGCTTTATCACAATGGGAAATGTATGCATCATTTGGAAAGTTTCTGTGAGGAAGGACTGTGGCGTCACTTCCCTGTAGGGTCTGACACACCATTAGCCCTCCGATTGATTCCATTCGCCGCTATAAATCCTGCCTTAAACTGTCAACTGAGTCTCTTTTCTTTGCCACTTCTTCTTCTTCGTCAGAATAAATTGACTGCTTAAGTCAGCTTTTAACAAATAAAGGCTTAGAAGTCAGCTTTTAACAAATAAAGGCTTAGCACGGCGGAATGAGGGATTGCGGTAATCAGTTTGGGTAATTTGTATCTCAAGTTGTATTTTGTCATCTAATTTTGAGTTTATTATGTTTAAGAACAAAGTTAGTAGACAGCATATATATGAAATTATAATCGGACATTTTTTTGTATTTGTTTAGAACATGATTGTCAATTAGTGAGACCCAAAAAGTTATCGTTTGCATGGTAAAAAACCCCTTGCTTCATTAATAGGGGTTTGTTTCGGTATAAGACAAAGTAAAGGTACAGAAAAGTAGTGAAGGTTGAAAAAGTATTTTTCTTTACTCTCTTCTGTTTTGTAAAAATTGAGTCAGATTTTATATATGTTTACATGTACATTATTTTAAAGGAGAGACTGATCTCCTCTGTACTCTTACTCAACCCATTCCCAATAGACTATTGATCTATGCGGGAAACTTATCAGACAGAGTAACGGGGAGAACCAGTACAGTACAAGGTAAATATTACTGATAGAAAATAATAGTCAAGGCCAGTATTCGAATCTGCGCTATCTCTAACACAGGTAGCACCAAGTCCTGACACCTCAGACCGCTCAGCCACTGTCTCTCGCATATTTAAATCATAATTGTAAATATTTTCAGTTATCTAAGTTTAGTAATAGTCTGTTTATGAGATTTCAGATTCAGAAATAATAATGAAGTAATATTCATTAAGATACTCAACTGATATGAAAATATGTACATTGCACAAAATGAATCCAGTATCATGAATCGGAAGAAATAAAACAAACACATTATCGAATAAAAATTTCAAATATATTCTTGTGGCCTTAAAAAAATAAGGTTTTCATTATCAAAAGCAATAAGTAACTCTAACATAAATGTAAATATTAAATTAAATAATAAATATCAATTTTTCAGTTTCCATCATGAAAATACACTGCTCTATAATGGCTCTAAATGGAGGAACCATGCAGTGTGTAAATATCTGCAGGGATGTACAAATAATTTCTACTAAAAAATCTTACAATAATAATTGTACTAATATAACTAGAATCTAGATCATCCAGTGACAACCATGTCAAGGTACTATCTACAATATTTACAAGATAACCAGATGTTTCTCCCATACTGTGATGTAGCATCCTCAGTGGTTTATCTGAGACTCATCACAGTATGGGCAAAACGTCTGGTTATCTTGTAAATATTGTTGATAGTACCTTGACGGGGTTGTCACCGGATAATCTAGATTCCAGTTGTGACACGGGCCGCTTAAGCCTAAGTTCAAAGATGTACTAATATAGTTAAAAAGTTACCAACATTGTATGGTTTCCAATAATTACTATACATAACAGAGAATAATTGTTTTGGAGATTGTAGGCAATAGGTTTTATGCTCAGTCCTCCTAATACAAACATGGTGTTTGCTTAATGTTTACTATGGGCAAAGGTCTGGGGTGTCCGTTTTGGGTGGTAGTCAGTATCCGGATATTGTGTAGGTGAGAGAACTGACTATCAGGATTGTAAATTAGCTGAAAATCAGACCAATACTAAAGGTTCGGATTTTCCATAAAGTTTCTTCGATGCCCTGGCTATTGGACTATTCTTAGGATGGCCCTTTCTGAGCACAAGTTGAACTCACTTAGTAACCAGACTACACAGGTCATCCATACTCATTCTAGATTGATATTATCATTCATATTTACATTTAAATATGGACAAAGTTGTGTTATCGTCTCATATAAGTGGATAAAGAGATGATGTTAGTAACTTTTACTCTATAATATTTATCTGAATAAAACTAAAGAAAGCTATTCATTGTGAACATTTCTTTTAGAATCAGCGATAAATAAAAATTATGTATCACACAAAATAGCTTTTTAATTACCTACTCTGATAATAAATGATAGTATAAATAATTAAAATTTTAATCTTACTGTAAGATTTAACATAAAAGTATTTACTTTTATTTCTATTTTATATAAATACTTAGTTTCAATTAGTATTTTTAAGAATAAACTGTTAAACTTATTTATGTTCTTATCTTAGTTAAACCTCATTATAAAGAATTCTTGAACTGTGACTTTGCCTCAGCTTTTTAATTTTGTGTCGATATTTTATTTACATTTATTTGTTACTATTATTATAATATTGTGCAACCTCTTAAATTAATTTTTTATAATGTTGTTTGGAATTGTAACTATTTAATTTTTAACTAACTTAAAGATTGATAGGTATTTATAGAGTTTCCTAACTGTATTATTTATCTTATGTTTTATATATATGTTTTATATATATTAAGATTTAAATTCAATTGAGACAATGCCTATTTCACTTGTAATGTGTCAATGACAATACATTATTTGTATTTGAAGTTAAAAATACTCTAAAGAAATTTTGCCACTTCTAAAATTGCTCCTCTACTAGCTCCCACGTGCAGCTAAGGTTTGTTAAATGTTTCAATTCCAAGAAGAGACTTGACTCAGGCTGCACTTTGGAACGAGGGTAAAGTATTTGTTTAATTTGGAGGTGGAGGGATATTAAGTCGCGTCTTGAGACAGAGGTGGAGGTACTTGGAACTTAATTAGCAACCAAGTCGCCAGAGAATCGTCATAATGTATTTATCCGTTGCCAGGCAACCCTGTGCCTAATGAACCTTGTCCCCAATCTGTAATAGTGTGCATACAAAAGGGCACAGGGCCAACGACATTATGTAAACGAACTGAAATTATAGAAGGATTTCAAAATAAATTAACTTTAAACAGTACTATCTCAAATTGTAATTTTTTAATAGCATTTTTAAATGTATTAAATTATATAAAAATCAATCTAATGGTTCAATAAGATCCTATCTATTCTGAATCTCCAATTGCTGCAAAATATCCCACAGCATGCTGGGTGACTTAAACTGTAAAACCAACTCGTGGGCTAGCTTCCAAATTAATCTCAAATGAATTTTTGCAAAAAACCAACTGATCGTTGGGATATGTATGAAAGTAGAAACAAGTTTCTGGTATCGGATCCCATGACCGTTATTGGTGAAATGAATCTTCCTCATAGGGAATGGACTGTGTTGAGTCACTTTTGCACAGTGGTGGGAAGATTCAACAACTGGAAATATAAGCGAGGAATGGCAAATGATCAGTTATGTGATTCCGGAGTAAAAATTCAAACTATGGATCATAGTTTAATAGTTAATGATTGCTCGTTGGGTTCTTTTAAGTAGAATTAGCTGGTCTTCATTCAATAGAAGAAGCAGGTGTTGAATGGTTATGAAACCTGGATTTATCTCTGTGACGGGAGATCAATCAATACTTAAACAATAAGACACAAGTACTTTGGATTTATTTGCATATTTTATTAATGAATCTAATTTTTATTTTTTTCCTCTTACTTTTAATTCGGTAGCTGGCTTTTAAAGCCATATACAAGTATATATTAGCATAATGCTCTAATCAAAGTACTTCAAATGGTTGGAGAGGGAGAGTTCTGAGCGCTTTATCGGTAATGATCTTGACGTTTAAGTAATGGGTGTCCCAAAAATCTTTTCTTGAGAGAGAGTCAATCTTCTTTTTAAAGTAATATAAAGTTAAAAATTAGGGCTACTTACGTATTTTTAGGATGTAATAAAATTCAAACTGAGTACCCTTAACATTTTTAATTAAAATTGATTCACACAACATGTTTCAACTTAATGGTCATTTTCAAGTGTCATAAAGTGTCATATACTTGAAAATTACCATAAAGTTGAAACATGCTGCTTGAATCAATTTTAATAAAAAATGTTAAGGGTACTTAAGCGTACTCAGTTTGAATTTTATTACATCCTTCTTTTTAAAATATAAATAAAGTAAATAGATCATATGGTATTACCATTGTTTTTTATATAAAATTGGTTTCAAAGGTATAAAATTATATCCCTCATTAGCTTTTACCACTGGTCTGTTGTATCTGTTGTATAACCAGTCTTTTTGAGGGTCATTAACTCACTGCACAGACCCAACTTACATAACTTATCTCACACTTATTTTCCTCGTGTTTGGCACTCTCTTAAGAGTTACCTAATTTATAAAATCGATGTTATAAGTTTTAATATTTTTTCAAAAGTCGAAAAGATCTTTTTTTGAAAATTATCTTTCCATAGAAAATGTGAACATTATAGTTCAAGCAACTGTTTCTGTTTGACCTTCATGCTTATGAATAAAATATCAAGGAAACAGATTGTAATGGAAAGTCTACGTCAAGCTCTCACTCTTCCAAACATCCATTTTAGAGACAACTTACTTCTATTGAATCAAACCTGTTTTGAGGAGATGAGTCATGGTACCGTATAATGGTAGATTCATTATGCTTATATAATTTTTTATTTGCAAAATATTTCTTCTAAGTATACAACAATGTGCTTTGCTAAGTCATATTGACATCTTGTCTTACTTCATTGAAAACGAATTCATTATGTACCTTCCGTAGGTCTTTTTATGTCGTTATTCATCCCAATAATTACTGTCTGATACCTTTTTCTCATCTCATTTCATTCTCATCTAATAGACTTGAAAACTTATTTTTCCTAATGATTTTACTTTGTTGCAGGATAACTGCCAGAATTATGTTCGAATCCTGGCTGTTATGTCACCAGGTAAGCTGCTTGTCTGCGGCACCAACTCCTTCAAGCCTATCTGCCGAGAGTACTCAGTACAGGTAAGATATTTTATTCTGTTGAGTTTTGATTTTGAAGATAATTTGAAAAACATATTCTTCATCAATCTATTAAAACTGGTCACATTCATGATTGTTCCCATCAATCTTTCACCTAGAAATTACTTATATGTGTCCCAATTTTTATTTTCTGAATTTTAATTTTCAAATTCTGTACCTATATTTCTCATATTTTAAGTTTTTCAATGTCCAATTTTGTATGCCCTACTGACTATCCTACAGACCAGTGTCTCAATTAAGTGGCACAGCAAAATTTTATAGCTGCAGCTGGCTTCAAACTGATGATCTTTTGCTTTGTAACTGCCGCCTCAGTTCACTCATCATTTTGAACACCTATGGTTATATTCTTTTCTTTAAAATTATCTTTTTGAAATAAAAAAAAGACTGAAATGAGGGGTGCTTAGGAATTTTATCAAAAAGCACAGAAAGATAAGTATCTTAAAAACTATCTTTAAAAAGACAGAAATTTATCAACTTAGGTGTCAATTTTGGATAGTCCAAGTTGTTCAGTTATAAGTTAATGATACAATAAAACTATCATTGATCATGTTTTATTTGCTATAATTTAGACTGATACGATGGTTTCATACCATATTACCTGTCTGTTAAATATGCATTTCACTGGCCATTATTGAATGATCATGACTGGCAAAACTAAAGTCAATGATGGGCTTAAATACGGCCAACAACATCAGAGACAACTTGCCCTGGCGACTGGACTACAAGGCATATATATGATTTGCACACGTTAACATAAATTCAAGTTACATTAAGTTCATGTTAAAACATTCAAATTAAGCATTGTCGTCCTTTGAGACTATATAACAAGAATTAATGCAGAACCTGATTTGCTTGATTGAAAATAAATTTAGTATACACTGATGAAATTAATGAAATGAATAGAAAAATGTCTTTATTGACCATTGAAAATGTTATAAATGGTGTTGTTAGAACTACTTAGTACCTTTTATACCTAATCTATACAACGTAATAGAACATTTATAAATACAATGGTATTAAAAAAGTAAAATATTGAAAAAAAGAGGTAAATTACAGTTTAATATAAATAACAAAATAATCTGTAAATTGCAATTATATTAATAGGTTACGTACCTTATCGTCTTTAATTCCTGTTATAGTAACAAGGTTTACTATAGTTTCGACTATCAAGTAGTCATTTTCAAAACTCAAGAACGTTAAATCTTCATAAAAGTGATGTGTTCAAAGAATAAATATTAAAACACAATTAGTAACATTTAAACGAGATTGTACTGTATATATAAAACATTGTTTATCAGCTACAATCTCGTTTAAATGTTACTAATTGTGTTTTAATATTTATTCTTTGAACACATCACTTTTATGAAGATTTAACGTTCTTGAGTTTTGAAAATGACTACTTGATAGTCGAAACTATAGTAAACCTTGTTACTATAACAGGAATTGAAGACCATAAGGTACGTAACCTATTAATTTAAATACCAATTCCAGAAGGCTAATCATGAATGCAATTATATGTATAAATCTGTAATATATATAAATAATAAAAATATTGAACTATTTTAAGCTTACAATAAAAAGATTCACATGCACACATCTTCATGCACCGACTATTTGCTGAGTCCAACACCAGTGCCATGAAATCGTCAGTAATCAGCCTGAAACAGATGAACCTCAATCACAGCCGTAAACTATTCATGCTCGCCAATGCTTCTTATATGATCTGTAGATTACAGTTGACAAGCAGAAATTAATGATTTACTAAAAACATCAAATCTATGTACATGAATTGACAGCGGTGAAGCTCTGTACAATTGCTGGTTTTGGAAATAAAAGAAAAACTTTCAAACAAATAAGCAGGAGAATTTTTATATAGAATGGATGCAATGAAGTAAGAATATGGAACTGACGGAGTTGATTCAATTCAGATATATTTAGTTGATATTTATTTAAGTGTCACAAAACGCCTCACAAGCACAAGTGCTCTGGCAAAGACTTGTCAATATACATTTTACATAGTTTACTAAGTATACAATTGTTAATTAAAAGTTAAATATAAAAAATAAACAATAAAAACATATAGCATATTATAATAATAATATAATTGTCCCTTATTTGTTAATAATAATTTGCCAGCAGTGAGACCAGACACCTCTAAGATCCTGAAGAGGAAGCCAAATATTCCGGTACACTATAAAAACAATGTGAAAGAAGATACTCCTTTGCAAGTTTTTTGAATTTGAGAGGTGATTCTTCTTTCTTTATGGAAAATGGCAGATGGTTGTAAATCTTTAAGCAAGTATAAAACGTAGATCTTTCAAAAAAACTTGTTCTATGAATAGGATATTGGAGCATTTGAGAATTCCTTGTGAAGTGCAAGTGGGAATGGTTGTTGTTTAAGAATTTTTCTAAATTGGATTTGACATACAGAAGACTATGCAAGATGAAAAGTGAAGGTAGTGGGAGGATTTTCAAATCCTTAAAGTATTTACGGCAGGGGTCGCGGAAAGGTGCAGACGTGATCAGTCTTACCATTCTCTTTTGCATATGAAATACTTTTTAAGAACTAGAGGAGTTACCCCAAAAATATAATTCCATAAGATATATGCGAATGGGCATACGCAAAATAGACTTGTTTAAAAGTGTGCCTGTCGACAACACGGGATAAAGTGAGAAGAGCGAAGAATGATTTACTTAGTCTCGTCAGCAACCGATTAAAATGGTGTTGCCAAGTTAAACATGAGCCTATTTTGATTCCAAGAAATTGTATCGATGGTACTACATTAAAGATTGTTGATAGATAAGAACTGTCATTATAAGAAGAATTCTGGTTATTAATATGGAAGTTAAACAAATGTGTTTTATCGGAATTTAATCTGAGTCCATTCGCCGAAAACCATTACTTCAAGATATTGAAATTGTCTTGAAGCATTTTTGAAAGCTATAGTTTATTTTTATTTGAGGCTACTAAAGATGTGTTATCCGCCTATAGAACCACCTTCACCTGAGATACAATATCGGGGAGATCATTACAATAGATTAGGAAGAGGAGAAGGCCGAGTATCGATAGATCCCTGAGGCACACTAGATCCCTGAGGCACACCAGAAGTCACCTTGCGATATTTACTTCTATATTCGGGATCCAACACAACACACTGTTGCCGATCAACAAGATATGAACTTAACCACCTCAAGGCCCTGCCTCCAATGCCAACGCACCAAGATTAGGACCTCTCCGATTAGGATCTCGACCAAGACTTCTCCGATTAGGATCTCGAAGTTAACACTATCGAATGCTTTGGACAAATTGCAGAAAACACCAACGGTGTACCGCGAATCATCCACCGCAAACGGCACATGCTCCAAGAACTCAAAGATGGCATCACAGGTACCTCTCCCCCTACGAAAACCAAACTGATTCAAACTCAAAATACTATTCTCCTCAAAGAAATCATACAATCTAGTGCACACCACTTTCTCAAATACCTTAGAGAAGGTGGGTAAAAGAGACACTGGCCAGAAATTATCTAAATTGTTGTTGTTATGCTTTTTCTTAATTGGCTTTACGAGGGAGTACTTTAGTAAACTTGGGAAAATTCCTTCTTGAAAAGAACGGTTTACCATATGAGTAAGAGGTTTTGAGAAAGCTCTCATAGTTTTTTTTAAATAAAAATGGGGAAATCTTATCCCAACCGGCTGATCTTTTTGAATTTAAGGATTTTTATTACTTTAATTATCTCTTCTTCAGATACTGGTTTAGACTGTAAAATCATTGATTGAGAATTTCGTTGTTTAGAAACATATTCCAAAGCTTTAGAACAATTTGGTGTTAAGTTTAAAATTGTTGAAGTATCAATAAAATGATCATTAAGTACATTACTAATGTCTTGTTTATTTTTAGTTATTTGGTTGCCCCTACAGCCATGGACTTACCAGTCTCCCTTTTAACCACCTGCCATGTAGCTTTTACTTTATTGGTTGATCTGTTAATATAATTACTATTGTGCCTGAGCTTTGCTATATGAACACATTTTTTTTAAATCTGTTTGTACTTCTGGACATATAGTATAAAATCAGGATCACTAGATGTTCTACTCAATTGATGTAAAACTCGCCTTCTTTCACTAGAAATTTGTAAGCCCTTTGTCATCCATCTTTTTGAACTATTATTTTTGGTTGGCTCTTTAAATACTTTTAAAGGGAAAGCATTAAAAAAAGATAATCAACCTTCTGTATGATAATATGAAAATGTTGTCTAAGATTGAAAATAAAACAAATATAATAACGCTAGGCTTGCTGTATTTTGTGAAACTGCCCAACCGTTACAACATTTACAACAATATTCCAATAGTTGAAGACACACAAAAAAATCAAGATCTGCACTAGCAATATGTTTATACTCGAAGGGAAATTATAGAAAATATTTTAAGACTATGAATGCTAGCAAACACCTCATAACAAGTTTCAGTAGTGTAATCAGCCCAACTTGTAGTTATCACGTCCAGCCATGTGTCAGATACAGCAGTGTGGTAAGGGGCAGTTATAGGAAAATAGTCAAATAAATATAGGTCCAAGTAAGTTCAAGTTAAAATCTGCCATTACAATGTCTACATTAATGTTCAAACATTTATATCATGTACATATCTTGGGTTAGTAAGTAGCCCAGCTGGTAACCATACTACACAGATCTTCCACATTCATTATAATTTCATGTAATATTTACCATTTGTAGTCCTTCATATTTACCATTTGTTAAATACCGTGTCTGAATCAGAGAAAAATATAATGTAAATATGATAAAAATAGAATGAAAAGCTTTCTAAAAGGTAGAAAAATAACTATAAATATTATATACCATATTATTATATAAATTTCTTTTAACTTTAATTGATTTTCTCATTTAATTTATGAATTTGGGAAAGCTTAAAAAAGGCATATAGTCATATTTTATATAAGTGTAAGAACAAAGGATTGTTGGACCGGGTACGGAAAAGAGAGAAACGGCGAGGACAGTGCTATGTGTAAAAGATGGCGGACAATAAAAGTGACAACCCTATTTGTGGCGCGAATCTCTCCACCATGTATGATTTACAGGGCCATCCACTGCCTAACAACTGAGCGAGCACTTCTAGTCCTCTCTTCTCTCAGGCTGTCAACACTTACATGTTACATCATCTTAAATATTCTTATCTTATGTTGTTATAACAACATTTCATTTTAGTGCCATTTCCAAACTTGCCTTACAAATGTTGAATTTTGATATAACTCTAAAGCATGTTATTTTGTCTCATTTGCTGCATTAATTTAAAATTACTGTATTTTATTTTAATAATTTATAAAAAATTAAACTTTAAACTTATTTGACGTTAAGGCTTTGCAGGCCTAACTTTGCCTCTTGGAAAAATAAAGTCGTGTTTAATTTTATTTACAAATTATGTCTGCATGTATATTGTTAAGTTATAATCTTATTTTATAATATTTTAATGTTAAATAACACACTTGGACCTTTTTACAGTATACCAAGTAAAATATGACAAATCCATATTTTATAGTTTTGTGATTAGCAACAGTATAATATTTTCTTATGTAAGTTTTAAGGCACACAAGGGGTTTTATATTTATTCTTTAAAGTTAAGAAAATAGTGATTTGGTTTAAGTGAGTCTCTTATCAATGAAATTATTTTATAGCAATAGTTTTAAGAAAATTAAATTATGTACATTAGGAGGAGTAGGGCATCAGCAAACTTACCTTTAACAGTCTTAGGTAAGTTTGCTGATGACCTGTCTCTCCTAATGTACTAATACCTGACCTAGTTCCCTTTAATTAGCATAATCTGACAATTAAATTTGAGTTAGATTTAGTTGTTCACTGTTTATTTAAATTTTACTTAAACATTTATAATTTATGAATTGCAGTAGTATTACTTAAAATGAGGTTTACAGAAAATTATATTTTATTGTAAAAATGTTTACTGAATTTGGTATGATGCTCTTTTATAAGGATAGTTACGGTTGTATTTATTAATTAAGGAAAATTAGTTAGTGAACAAACTAAAATTGCACAAGTGTACTATATAAAACCCATTCTATATAGCCAAAGAGTTTGATGGCAAGGTGGCTAAGTGGTTGTGGCTTCAGACTGCAGAGGGTAATGTCTAAGGTTCGAATTCCCAACTGAGCTAACGGTTTTTACTTCACTTGTTGAATAAAGTTCACCCACATGCCTGCAGTCCCATTTGAACTGGCATGTGCAGTTTTAAAAAAATCACACTTAAAAATATTTTCATTGTTTGATAGAGTTTCATCAACAAGAATAAAGTTTAAGAAACTGTGACATGTTGCTTTATTGTTGTCTCTTAAAGGAAAGGAAATAATATTCCTTAAAGTAATTTTAAGCAGCTGCATGTTGCTTTGTAATTAAAACGTTTAGTTACAGCTTAAAATTAATGAAATTGAATGGCAAAGGATTAAATATTTGTAGCCACTTATATCTCTGTTATAAAATCAGTTTTGTACAAATCTCTAAGGGAAGTACTGTATTGTCACTCTGAAGAAAATGTTACATTTGTTAGCTTTTCTAACAGGCAAATAGCTGTCTTATTTTTCCTTAAAATGCATCTACTTTACCTAATTTAAATCGTTATCTTTATGAACAAAAATTAAAATTTTAAAGTTTCTTTTTAATATGAAACAAACAAATGAAAACTTGCTGTGTGTTAAACCATTGTATTCATATTTATAACTTACAAATTTGTGTACAGAAATCAATATTTCATATTGTTGACACAAGTTACTGAGACCATTTGAGACTCTTAGCTTTCTACCTGTAATATATGGAAACATCCATGAGAGGGAGTTTTCTTCGAGATTCAAATGATACCAAGAAGAATGTGATGATCTGCCAAAGAAAAAAACTTAGTGAGATCAAAAAGGCATCCACCGAAGCTTTATCATGTCATGTAGACAATAGACAGTAAACAATATTCTTTATTAACAGTATCTTAGAGATATGTTACAGAGTCAATTAATTAAAAATCAATGAAAGTGAGAAATCAAAAACAAAGTATAGTTATGTAAAATGACATAAGATGATAATTTAAGTCAGTGTTCATCATTATATGAGTAGAATTCCTCTAGCGAGTAGAAAGCCTGGTCTTGCAGCCAACACTGAAGAGTTCTTTTCATGGTCCTCAAGTTGTCATCTTTCAGGTGTTTCGGCAGCTTGTTTGACAGTTTCATTCCAGCATAAGATGGTTTTTTTTTTTTCAAACAAGGCTGGTCTGTGAGCTGGTATTGTGCAGTCTCCTGCTTGTCTGGTGTTGTGGTTATGTAGGTGGGTTTGTTTTGGAGGGTCCTTAGTTTTACAGTAGAGAATAGTTTCCAGTATGTATATGGATGTTACTGTGAGAAGTTTCCAGTTTTTAAACAGATTTCTGCAACTGTCTTTAGGCCCTATCCCTGCCATTATTCTTATTGCTTTTTTCTGCATAACTAGAACCTGTTGGAGATTTCCAATTGAAGAGTCACCTCAAACAATTATTTCAAAGCACAGGTGGCTTTCAAATAGCGCATGGTATGCTATTTTCGTAGCTTCATGATTCCTAGTAATCTTAGTTCTCTTTAGTGCATTCAGAGCTGAGCTAAGTTTTAGGCATAGGCTGTCTATATGACTTTTTCAGCTTAAACTCTCATCAAGTGTAATGCCAAGATGTTTAATATTATGGCTGCTTGGAGGCCCGGCAATTTACTTATGAGAGATTTTTTGCTGCCCAGTGACATTTGTTTTGTTTTTTTCTCGTTGAGAACAAGGTCATTTTTTAAGGTGTAATCTTGAGCCATGCTGAAAGCAACAAACAAGTCTATTTCCAGTTTTTCATTATTTTTATTGGCTGTGAGTAACACATTATCGTCTGCATACATGAGCAATTTGCAGTACTCTCTAAGATGGTCCGGGAAGTCATTTATAAATAAAATGAACAATACTGGTCCAAGGACGGACCCTTGTGGAACTCCTCTTGGCAGAGGCTTAGACTGTACTGATCTTGTGAGTCCATTGGTTGTTTCCTTTAATTCTACCAGTTGACTCCGCCCTTTGATGTAGTTTGCAAACCACTTAAGTGCTGTTTGTTGGATACGAAGTTTATGTAGTTTAGCCAGTATAAGGTCATAGCCAAGGCAATCGAAGGCCTTACTGAGGTCAAGGTATAAACTGGTGATGGTGTTGCCAACTTCTACGTTGTCAATTATAAACTCGACAAGATCAATAATTGCAGTGGTGGTAGATTTGCCAGAGATAAATCCATGCTGCTTGTCAGTCAGTAGTTGGTTCTCTTTTAAATATTCTTAAAGTCTGACTAGAATAATTTTTTCGATTAGTTTTGAGACTGATGAGATCAGGGAGATTGGTCTATAGTTGGCAAAAGTTTGAGGGCATTCCTGTTTCAATTTTCGATAGATTTTGGCTATTTTTAGTCTGGATGGGAAAATGCCTTTCTTCAGTGACATGTTTGTGATTTTTACTAAAGGAGGTATTAGTTCTTCGGCACAATATTTCAGGATCTTTGTTGATATTTCGTCTATTCCTGCAGAAGTTGAATTTTTTGTGGATTGTATTATTTTTCTCATCTTTTCGGCTGTTGTTGGATGAAATTTTGTAAGAATATTTCGTGTAGATGTTTGTGGGATTGGAGTGGTTAAGGATGTTTTGTTGATTACATTGTTGGCTTTAAGCGTTTCTTCGGCTATATTTACAAAATATTCATTGAAGTGGTGGGCAATTTTCATAGTATCTGTCATCAATTCTCCTTAATGTTTTATTTCTATTTTAGTTGTTTCAGGGCTAGACTTCCTTTGCCTTTCATTGTTAATGATGTTCCAGATAGCTTTAGATTTATTGTCTGCTTGTTGTATATATTTAGTGTTAGCTTCTTGTCTTGATTGTTTAAGTTTTTGATCATATGCTTTCTTCTTTGTTGCCACAATAACTTTGTCATTTGCACTTCCGGTCAGGAGAAATTTATTTTGTGCATTTAAAAATTCTTCTTTAAGAGTTGAAATTTCCTCAGTGTAATTTATTAGTTTTCCTTTTTTTGCCTGACCCGAGTTTTCTTCTTAGGGCATGTCCAGTTGATTGCAAGTAGGAGTGTTGTGTCAAAGTGAGTGTAAGCTTCATCTACCTCATCTGAGTTGAAAACGGAGTCCCAGGTTTCTGTAGATAGTTCATGTTTTAAGGTCAACAAATTATTGTGGGTTAGTTGTCATTGTGTAGTGTATACATTTCTTTCAGCCTTTTTTGGTATGTCTAGTGTGCAATATTGTCCAGTGTGGTCTGATAGCCCTGTGATGGTTACATCCACTTTTATTTTATCCTGCTGTAAGTCTGTGCATACAATGTCAATTGAAGATACGGAAGTCTCGGTGATTCTGGTCGGTGGAAGGTCTAGTCTGTGTATGTCATGTCCCAATAGTAGTTCGATCAGTGCTTTCCGCTCCTTTGAGATTTCATCAAGGTTGTCAATGTTGATGTCCCCCATTAAAAGTTTGTTAGCGCCTAAAGTGTGAAGGTTGTCAAGGATTCCAGACAGGACTTGTAGTGTGGAGTCAAGATTTGAACCTGGTGGTCGATATACCCCCAGTAGGCACAAGTGCTTTTTCTTTGTCAGGCTTATTTTTATAGCCGATACTTCACATGTCATCTCGATACTACGAGTATGTTTTTCTAACCCTAAGCTTTCAGTTTTGCAGGCAAGTTGGTTATGTTTATATATGGCGACACCACCTTTGATGTGTTCAGTCCTGCCATATGCGCTTACTAGTGAGTAGTCTGAGAGTCTAGCATGGTTTATTGGGCCTTCTTTGAGTCCATGTTCTGTCAATATTACTATATCTGTTTTTTTACTGTACAGTTGGTGTTCTAGTCGTTCTATTTTGTTAGCCATTCTGTCCATATTTTGGTGGAAGAAAAGGAGTTGTCCAGATCTTGCTTTAGGTTTGGTCATGAAGATTGGGTTGTTAAGTTGACATTGGCTAAAAAGGGGTCTTGCTGATGTGCATAAATCTGATCTATATTCTGGTGTTGATCTGGCATGTTAGGGGGGACCTCTGTGTACACAGTAGAGGTCATATCACTCATGAGCTCTTTGTAACTACATGAAACTCTTTGTACAGTAATGAAACTACTAGAAGCTACAATTTTTCAATTATCTTATTTTTAAGAAAACACAATTGATGTGACAAAGATATGTCAGGTTTATTACAAAAGTCGATAAGTCACATCAATAACAAATAAAAAATTAATATAGTTAATAACATATAATCAAAAGGAACTAGTTAGATTGAAAACCTGTGGAAGATTATTGGGTGATTGGCAATTTAACGAAGAAAAGAATTAATTAGACCTATCAGCTACTCCAATAGGCTTACTTATAACCACTCCCTCATTGCTAAAACTGTAGAGACGAAAAGGATTTACTTGTGTTTAAGGTATTTATAATACACCAAATAGAGTTTACTATGTTAGGGTAACAAATAATTTAATTTTTAACAGATAGCTTAGAATGTATTTCCTTCTAAAATTTAAAGCAAATCGGGTGAATCATTTTTTATAGGTTTAATCGGCTGCTTTAAAGTTAAAAAATTAAAACCCAACTGTCCATCATATAAGAACACAATGAGAGAATCGCTACCTTTAAAAATAATATGAACGTAGTATGCTAATCTTTGTATAAATAAATGTGTACTTTATCATAGCAAAGCTTATGATTTGCTACTTTGGCCATACAAAACTTGATATTCTAAATTGATTTATATTCTCTGTTTGATAATATGAATTTGCATGCAAATGGGGCCTGCTGGCTCCATTGGTACATCAGCTGAGCAATAAACACCCCTGTGGCGGTGTCAGGCTCTCACGTCATTATCAATAAACACCCCTGTGGCGGTGTCAGGCTCTCACGTCATTATCAATAAACACCCCTGTGGCGGTGTCAGGCTCTCACGTCATTATCAATAAACACCCCTGTGGCGGTGTCAGGCTCTCACGTCATTATCAATAAACACCCCTGTGGCGGTGTCAGGCTCTCACGTCATTATCAATAAACACCCCTGTGGCGGTGTCAGGCTCTCACGTCATTATCAATAAACACCCCTGTGGCGGTGTCAGGCTCTCACGTCATTATCAATAAACACCCCTGTGGCTGTGTCAGGCTCTCACGTCATTATCAATAAACACCCCTGTGGCGGTGTCAGGCTCTCACGTCATTATCAATAAACACCCCTGTGGCGGTGTCAGGCTCTCACGTCATTATCAATAAACACCCCTGTGGCGGTGTCAGGCTCTCACATCATTATCAATAAACACCCCTGTGGCGGTGTCAGGCTCTCACGTCATTATCAATAAACACCCCTGTGGCGGTGTCAGGCTCTCACGTCATTATCAATAAACACCCCTGTGGCGGTGTCAGGCTCTCACGTCATTATCAATAAACACCCCTGTGGCGGTGTCAGGCTCTCACGTCATTATCGTTGTTAACATTGATCCCAATAAATTGGCTCAGCCAACAATACTACTGTAATTTTTATTGGACTGTTTGAATTATTAGATTCAAACATAAGTGTGCAATGAGTTTTCATACAGCTTTGCTACGATTTGAACTGAAAAAGAGGACTAACACTGGAAATGTTCATTGTCAGCTATACTTTTTTTTATTGATATGTTACATTTATTTTTATGTTTAATTTTTTTTAATTGGTTTGACAGTGATTTGAGTGAAACATGTAAAATGCAAGTTATAATACAAAAATAACATCATAACTCAATTAATATTTTTAAATTTTTTTTCTAAGGCCAACACTTAGATGAGGGAGACAAAGGTAGTTGGACATTTGCCATCATTACGTGAAAATTAACAATCACGACGTTTCGATTTGGTAAAACCCAAACCTTTTTCAAGTGCTAAAAACTAAATTACATCTACACAAACATGTTATAAAACTACGTTCTTAAACTAATAAACTTATCTACTTTAATAATTATCTACATTTTAACCTAAATCCTACAATGGGGTACAACAAAATGAACTTCTACTATATATAAAAAAATATTAACAGGGTTAAATTAATATAACCAATTAGGCGCTGTCAAGGTCACGATATCAACAAAAAATGTTTGTTTTATTGTGATACATTTACTAGTATGCAATATATTACCAAGGAACGTTATTTTCAATTATATAATGCGTTTTCACAAAAAAATCAACAATTTTGTAGCACTCTGTATTGTCTGCTTGACCTCCTGCCATAATAAGAAATACTAAGTTTTACTGTATTTCACTTAAAAGGAGGTTTTACTGTTCTCTCCTATATATTTGTAACCCTAAAGATCACACCCTATAACAATTTCTTATATAAATTATACTTTTTGTTCAGAGTTTTTTTCAGAACAAAGGATTTGTGACATGATTATAGACATTTTCTGTTGAGAATTTTTTTGGAAAGCTGTGTTTTGGTTTTCCTGTTTTCTGTTTAAGTTTATGTGGAATTGATAATTTTTTTTATTTTTCTTTGATTTAAAATTCGATATGTACTAGGGTTTCTTCTTAAGGTTCCTTAGTTGTTTATTCCATAAATGTTAGTCTAAGTGTCTTCGTTATGTTTTGTTTGTTTTTCATCTGATGTCAGACTTAGATCACAAAGACCAAAATATAGTGAACAATTAATTGTCATATTCACAATAATAATTGCAACAATTTCACATTGCAGTATTCATTGCATGCCAAAATTGTAATTCCTATTGCGTTGTCTTAAGCACCCTTTTTTAACGAAGGTAAAAATGCAATATTTTATATGGATTTTAAGTATTCAGTATCCTTCAAAATTTTCACACAACTATGTTACTCAACAGACTGGAGCCTATACCCTGGAAAAGGAGAAGCCAGGCCAGGCAGTATGTCCTTATGACCCTCACCACAACAGCACGGCTGTCTATGTTGGTAAGTTGATTTCCTAAGTTTCTCTTCTATTTAAAATATAGATGTATATACTTGTATGTTACTAATAGGTACATAATCTGATGATTTATAAACATAATTTCACTACATAAGTGGGAACTTGATACTATTATGTAGGAACCAAGATTAGTTTAGAGTATGTTTAGTGTTATGTATTGCCTACACTCATAGATAGACAGATACATTTAATATTTGGATACAGTTTTGTTCTTTGAAGGTAATTCTGTGTCATGCATATTTAATATACTTTCAGTTTAATTCAATTAATCATCAATCTTCAAGGGTGTTCTGCAATCAGGCAGGTTTTTCTGCAGCCTTTTGCCAAAGCTCTCTGTTTTGAGCAAGGATTATTGTTCCCTCTAATGCTTATGCTGTCCACCATATGATGCATTCTTCTTTCCTTTCCTCTCTTTCCTCTAACTTTTCCTTCTATAAGTTGCTCTTAACAGACTCTTCTTTCTTTTCAACATATGTCCTAATCAATTAATGTTTTCTTCTTACAGTTTCCAATATTTCCCTCTCTCTTCAGTATTTTGACTCTATCTTCCTATCCTATATTCTCCATCCTTCTCCAAATCCACATCTCCAACTTTTCTCATTATCTTTTTTCCTAAGAGTCCATGTAAAACACTCCTAATAAAACATTTACGTCGAAATTGGCCTGTTGGTAGTGAATATTTCATCAACCGCCAGTTGCTTTAAGGCGCCTTGAAATGATACCTGGCCATTCCCGCTTTAAATTAAATTAATTCTCCCATAAATTCCTTAATTTATATCACAGCCAGCTAAAATGAAAATAATAGAGCTAATAGAATCTTTAAAATATATCAAGAGTTTACCAAACCGGCCTTTACATCAAACTCCTCCTGAAACATGTGAATTTCTTAGGATCAAACCTAAATATTCTTGAGTTAAATAACGAATATAATATTTAACGGCAATGAATCTCTCTGGTCTGAGGAAAGTAAATGTGGTTAACGAAACTTGGGAGAGGCAGTGGCCAAACGGTCTAAGGCATCAGGACTTTAAACCTGAGTTATTTATTCATTTATTCATAAGACGCCGATCATCAAGATATGGGCTAATATGGATTTCGAAAGAGTGTGATGAGTGTAGTATATGAGCGAATGTAGTCATTGTTACAAACTAAGGCCGACTATTCCTGCCAAACCAGTCCCCATCCCACCACCCATTATAAAAGCCGGAAGGTCATTCGCCGGTCTCAGTTTCAGCGATACCACTGAGGATGCCACATGGCGGTGGTGGTGTCTGGTTATCTTGTACTTAATGTAGATAGTACCTTGATATGGTTGTCACCAGAAAATATAGATTCTAGCTATGACACTGGCCGCTTAAGCCTAAGTGTCATTAATTAATAGCGCAGGTTCGAGTCTTGACCTTGACTGTTAGTTTTTATCAGTAATATTCACCTTGTACTGCACTAGTTCTCCCTCAACTCTGATAAGTTATTTGCACAGATTAATAGTTTATGGGGACTGGGTTGAGTTGGGTTGAAAAGAAGATAGGTCTTCTCCTTAAAAAAAAAAAAAATAAATAATCACCGTAATATTTCTGCATTTGTATTGTAATAAATGTGTGTCAAGTGATGTTCACTTGTATTTTAAAACAAAGTATTTCACTTTATTCTTTGAGTGCCCAAAATTGCCTCTAAGTGTTTTAAACAAGGTAAAACGCAGGGTCTGAGATCGGCTTATATAGAACCTGGTAAAAAGAGGTGGAGATCCTCCCACACTCAGTGAGTAGGATGTATTAACATACAAACAGTGTTACTGCAGTGTATTCACAGCACATCTCACTTACCTCTCTGTCTCCACATATATGTTTGCTCTGACAGAATTCATAATACAAGTATCTGATGAGGTCTTTCAACAAAAATAACTTATCTCTGCATACATTTACTGAAATAATTATTGTTTTACTAACATTACTTGGTTTGTTTCAAAATTTATATGTTCATTGGGATAGAAAAATGTTATTTTTTTTATTTAAGGAAATTTTGTTACGTTTTTATGAATTATTAGTATATTTAAAGATTGTATATTTTTACACAGTTGTAAAGTGCAGGTATGTTGATTTACATTTGATCAGAGAATCCGTAAAATATTTACAAAATAAAAATTAATCATTTTTTCTAAGTTATTTTTAAATATGTCATTCTTTAAAATTACTCCTCAGCTATTCTTAGTTATTGTATTAAATATGATAAATGTTTAGAATGTGCTGAGTCTAGGTAATAGCATTTTGATAATAAGAAGTACAAAGTAGAATATTTCAGTATGCATCCTACCTGAATAGTTGAACATTTTCACTTTTTAAACTGTTATAGAAGTGATAATGTTGATACCTGATGAACTAACCATCGTAAACAACACTGTAATAAAGATTGTCTGAAAATAATATAATGTTTTTTATGTTCTGAAGTGACAAAAACTATGTATCTGATGAGGTTTTTTACCAACCAGATCGCTTTTTGTAATTTACCTTACTTGACTTTATCTTGAGCAGAGACTGTTCCGTGTGAGCAGACCACATCATTTTTGTCAAAGTGTTGAGTGTCTAAAAATAGTGTCATTTTTAGGACAGACAGCACTTAAGGTAGGGGGAATAGCGATCATGTTACTCATGCATTCCTATTCAGTAGTTTCCTGACCGTCACACATAGTAGATTGTTGTCTTAAAGTTTACTTTAGTCTTAAAAATGACTTTACATTATTTAATGCCATAAAGTATTTTAATTTGATAATGTCGTTATATGACAGATCGTTTTGAACTTTTGACAGTAAATTCATCGTTTTTCGTTATAACATTTGAACAAGAGTATTTGTTTGTACAGTGCTGTAATGTAACTCTTTGATAATATTAATTTATTATTATTTATTTTAGGTTTAATTAATTATTTTTTGTACTATATTAGTTATTGCTATTTTCACTCAGGTGTAATTATTATATTTAAATACAAAATTGTCTTTCTTGTAGCAATTTTTGTTTCAGGTTAGGTGGAAAAAGGGACTTCTTAGTCCTAACTTTGCCTGATTAAATAAAGACGTTTTTCATTTCATTTATGAGTACCATTTTTACATCACTGCTAGTTCACATTGAATAAGCGAGGCTCTATTGTATTAATAATGAACATAAAATACAAATGACAACACAAGAACATGATGACAAAACACTGCCCATAGAAGTAATAGGTAACTACAGTGAGCGTGGGAGGGTCTTTATAGTGCATTCCAAGTATTAAATAGCAATTACACATACATTTCATTTATAAATACTAAATAAAAAAAGATTTCTCAAAAAGTGCACACGTTTCTCAGTGAGAAGAAAGCAAATAATGCCTCCAAGTTTTGCCAACAGACCAAAAGTTGAGATCAGGCTCTTTTCATAGTCTCAGGTGTATTAAATGCACAGATATAAAAACATATATAAACTATTTCAAAGCAATATACAATAATTAGCTATATATAATTAAAAACATGCATGTAAATATATAAACAGTATATTATAAGCATGAAAATTTATTTTAATCTCTCATTTATAAATTTGATGTTGTTATGTCACTGGCAGTTATTCCCCAGGGATGTTAATAACACAAAAAGAAACACGGTTGACAACTCATTTTAAAACATAATTTATTCGTATGTTTGCCACAGATATTTTTTAGTTGAAAGTAACAGTACATGTACTCTTAGTTAATTACAGTTTACTTTCCACGTTCAGAATGTATTTCTTTATAAATATTATTTTATTAGGTCTTTATACAATTTAAATTTCCTTTCAAGAATTTCTGATTATAATGATGGTGCATTTTCTATAAAAATTAAGTCATTAACTTTCTATTGAGTAAATTAATAATGTTAATACAAGTTATATAAATATATTTTAAACCATTAACATTCTTTTTGACATTTTTATATTATTTACTGTTTTTTTTCAAATTATTTCCATGGGCATGATGGCAACCCAACTTTAAAAACAGCAGGTTCTCAACACATAGTACACCAAAGACTAACAAATCTTATATTTTTATCGGCTCTAAATTAATGTATAACAGCAGTAAACAAGACTTTGAAATTTAGCTAAATTATTTTGTAATTTTACTTAAAACTCCTATTTTTTACGAGGATTTTACCTACTATGTGGTAGAATTAAAGAGGTAAAAGAAAATGTTGGTCGTAAAAGTAATGTGAAATGTCACTCTCTAACCCCGTTATTGTATAAATAATCAGTTAGTTTGAAGTAAAAATATCATATTTCAACCAATGATTCCGTTGTGAACTATTTTGGTCTTAGAACAGATTACACTATACAATACAATATAAAATTTCTTTAGTTAATAATTAGTACAATAAATACACAAATAGAATCAATACTTAACAAATGGCAAGAATCAGAATTATTCTACTATAAAAGAACAATATTTTTTTTAATTAAAATATTTAAATAAAAAACAAAACAGTATTTTGATTGAAAAATAACTATCTTAAGGTTGTGTAGTTACAGCTAAGAGTATAATTCTTAAGGTTTGTTTAGCAAATTAACTCAAATATTTATTTGTCATAAGGCCAGTACAAGCTTTGACAATGTCAATTCACAGTTTATGCACTATGTCAAAATTTCCTTAAACCTAAATACATCTGAGGAATGAAACAATAAATACATTTAAGTCAAAAAGTTTTTAAAAAGTTAAAGCCCCCCCCCCCTTTAAAAAGGGGCTTTAACTTATTGCACACTTTAAGAGATATTATACATACATTTAATAGCTATAAAAAGTCTTGCTGAGTCTGTTATATCCATTAGCTACATTATTTTTATTACGAGTGTATGCTATGATTATTGTGAATAAAAGTAAAAAATCTAAATTAATAAATATCTTTATTCACCATTGACAGATACAAAGAATCCAAATGGGCTTCATCAAATGAGTTATAAATCTATAATTAAATTACTTAGTATTACAATTCATCTTAAATATAAAACGAAGAATAAATTTAGCTTTTTTTATCTTAACATAAGGGAAAAGACAACACTAGCCTAGTATTCGGTCATGGCTAACCTAGGCAGTGATTCATAAAGTCAGAGTAATTATAAATTACTCTAGATAAAAGGAGCTATTTTAACTTATTGCTAAACCTTAAGTACGAACATTCCTCTCTCAGCTCGGCGGGTAGCATATTGAAATACTTTATTGCAGAATAGGATACTCCTTTTTCGGTGAGTGCTAGATGGTGTTTAGGAATGCGATATAAATCACCATGTCTTGTATTGTAATTATGTATTTAATTGTTGTTGGGATAAATTTTTTGAGTTTTTTTTGAAAAAACGAAGTAACTCATACAGATATAGTGAAAACTGGGGAACATTTTTATATTTTGAAAATAGAGGTCTGCAAGATGTTTTCTGAGTACAATGACTCATAATCCTCAGTGCCCTTTTTTGCAATTTAAATATCTTATAGCTTTCAACTGAATTGCCCCAAAAGATTATGCCATATAAGATGTATGATTGAAAATAAGAACAATACACGAGTAGTAGAGTTTTAAGATTGGCGGTTGGACTAATTGACAAATGGCGTAACAAGCCGAATTGAGTTTTGGAATAAGCCCACCTAAATCTGAGTTACTAATGGAGAAAACAGTCAGATCAAATAAATATAGATTTATAATAGTTTGTAATTTATATTCAATAAATAAAGGCTTGCAGTGAGTTAATGGACTAGAGTTGGTCATTATTCTAATAGCTTTTTTTTGAATAGTTAAAATGTCATTAATTTTACTACAATTGTCCCACAATATTAAACCATATCTAAATATAACTTGGAAACAGGCAAAATATGCTGTTCTTAAGTAGTTTTGTGGTACACAAGCCTTTAGGCGCCTCAACAAGGTTTAATTGAAAACTCGTCAAGAGAATACAGGGCTTTGTCAACAAGATACTTCTGTAATCCATTTTTAAATTTAGTGCTTTTTTTCATTCTTAATAGAATCAGGATGCGCTTTTAAAAACATAATAGATACCTACTACCTATATACGATGGTTTCTTATTATACAAATTTAGATTATGATGAGATGTGCTTGTAAATACTTTATTCTTAGTATTATATGAATGTGTAGTGTTACTTCTTATCATTTATTTGTACCTTTAATATTCTTTTAAAATTACTATATGCTGTTGATCCATAAAAATTACTATGCCAAAGTTAATGTGTTAATGAATTAAAGAAAAATAACCAACCTTAAAGTTTTCAAATTAACCATTTTAGCCATTGTTTTCAGTATATATATATATAAACTTAAAGATACTTAACCAATAATGTAGTCAACATGGTCTGACCAAGATCTATTAATAACGTCATGTATTGTTAGTATAGTAACCATTTCATTGGCCTGGCTATCCAGTACACAATAGACAAGAGGTACAGGAGAGCTGTCACTTGTGTAATGTGTGTATCTTGTGTGTGTTAGAGAGACCACTGCTTCGCTTGAGCAAATTACTGCAGGGCCGTTACAGTCACAGACGCAATTGTCCGGTGAACAGTGCGAGCAATCGCTCATTGCAACGGCAGTGAACCGTGAATGTGGTCTGGGATCTGTATGTGACAGCATACCCACATCCGAACACTGTCATCCCAGGATTGCACGCATTCAACAATGTTTTGATTCATGGCCATTCTCTTAAACTGAAAAGTGTACTCTTGTTGTGTAAAGGATCCTTTTTCATTTTGTTGTAATATAAAACAATTTCGCCAGCATCAACATTGTTTTATAACAAGTCTAGTTGGAAATACCTTCTCGTATCAATGCATGCAAAATTACTGAAAAGTCATGACAAATATTTGTGAGTGTTGAGAAAACATATGTTTTGTAAATAGAAGAAATAGCATACTAGTAAAATTACACGGAGAATAAGTCTGATAATAATTTACAAAACCAAATGTAGCTCACACAAATGTTCACAGTACACCTCCTTTTCAGCTAGAACCTATTGTGATTCGTGGAGACATATACTTCTAATAAGATTTCTGATTTACAGTGGCTCCGATTAATGTAATTCATGCCCTAGTTCTTCATTCTCCCTCATATATCCTAACAAACGTTTAATATTAAATCTTATTCTATATACAAATTAAAATAAAAGTAAGTTTCTCTCTTCTGTTATAAGAGAATAAAAAAATGTTTTTCATCCTGTAACAATTAAAGTGGAAACTACATATTCTCATTTAAAAACATTTAAAATTATTTTAGCATATTTATCAAACAAACAATTGAAATAGATGAAGTTTGTTGTCGTATTAGAACAAATAATTTATGCAAACTTCTAAATTTAATAAAGTTAATGGGAAAGTTTAGAAAAGTCAGAAGTTTTTGTTTCAAGATGCAGTAGTAATTTGTAATTTATTTTGTAACCATTTTAAGAGATATTTTTATAAATAACTAGCTGACAGCCCTTGTTCGCTACGGGATGGTTCTCTAATCTTGATTACCCTTCCCCATCTAGTTCTCTCTAAGCCATCACATAAATACAAAAGCTCAGCCTGCTGCTGTTCTCTTTAGATAAATAGTCTAGAAACCCCTACAAGTTTACTTTAGGGGGATACAAAGTAGTTTGATCATGTCACAATGAGATCCAAACTATCCAAAAATTTGTGTTATGGTTTTTACAAGCTATCAGGAATAAATTTTAAATTAATGACAATGTTATTCTTATAGAAAAAAGAAACGATGATTGGCTATTTCTACTCCTTAGGAATGGAATTCCAACAAATCCTTTATTAGTGAGTCTCTAAAATATAAAAGCTAACTTTCATCCAAACTTCATCAAAATCTGTTCTTTAGTTCTAGAGATTTTGTGTTAATTCAGTACGTGGTTTTTTAAATTATATAATAAGATTAAAATAATTTTTGGAATTAGTCTGCCGGTTGCTCCTTTAAGAAAAAGCTTAGTTAATGAATAAATAACCATACAAACTTGATTTTTAGTTAGGGATACTTAGTAACCCTTCACAATATGAAATGTATGATATGGAAAAATAAATAGTCCTGCAACAAATGTTTACTGGTTTGTTATCAGAAAAATACTATCCTATATGTAAAGTACTTTTATACTACGTTATAATGTTTTTGAAGCACAGATCATGGATATCGATAAGTTATTTCAAGCCACAGTCCTGATTTTCATGTTAGATCATGAGTTTAATGCAAATCTACTTTAATGGCAGACCCAGTGTTAATCACAGAAAATTATTTTATCATGAATTGACTAAAAATACAAATAAAGTACATTTGCTTGCATATTAATCTTAAAAGAACAAAAGTAATATGATGAGAGATATGAACTTTTATATGATTACCCAAGTTGGGCAGTGTAAGTAATAGCTGCAAGGAGTAATAGTCATTACACGGGTGTATAGCCGGCGCCAAAATGGCTGCCATTTGTCTTTCTTTGTTGACTTTGTTGAGCCACATTTAATTAGCTCCATCATTTACAGACCCAGATTGATGTCCACAAGAACTGTTGGATTCTCCAGTTTATACATTTTAAAATAAAAATATTAATAATATTTAACTCTTAGAAGTGTAAAACTTAAAATAAACATAAGTGTGTATTTCATAATTTTTTTTATCTTTGAAGTATGATGATGATTGTTTAGATAACTTTAAATTTAGAGAGTATCAACTCTTGAATTACTAACTCGGTAAAAGATTTTAACATACCGTAGTAATATCAAACTTAAAAAAAATTGTCTAGCTTTGTTAATGATAAGGCCAATATTTTGAGAAACTTATAAAGAGTCAAGTTGTTTTAAAATAAAAAAATCAAGGTAAACAGTTGTTGTAACCACTGGAGGATAAAAAGTCCAGGATGTCTGAAGGATAAAAGGTTCAGTTCATTGAGTAAGACCTGAAGGTTAAAAGGCACAGTTCAACAAACAATGACTGTAGGATAAATGGTCCAGTTCAATGAGTAAGGCCATGAAGGATAAAAGGTCCAGTGCAATGAGTAAGGCCTGAAGTTTTGTTCGTTGGATGCATAAATTATGAGTCAAACAAAACATTGGGTATAGTTAATAAATGTAAGGCTTTGTTGTGTTTTATTTAGAGCTGAACTATAATTACATTTGTACCCTTCTTTAAAATTTGATGTGCAGCATATTTTTACTGTTGCATTGTTACATGTGGATGGATTTTATTTTAACATGAATACATTTTTATGATAGAAGCACATGGATCATCAGGCGTATTAAAATCATAAAATAGTTTACAAAATAAAAATCATAAAATTAATTCAAAAATACATTTTACATTTTAAGTGGTAAAATATAACTTCCTAATAATTAGGGAAAAAATATACACAATATATACTGTTTACATTTACAATACAATATTTGACACATCATTAAAATTTAAGAGTGCTGAGGTTTATGTTTAAGATATCTTCACTCAGCCGTATAGCTTATTTTTCAAATTTCATCTCAACCTTAAAGCATTGTACAACGTCTCATCAATTAAATTTGATAACAAGAAACTCTTGGACAATGATACTACTATTTGAAAAATTGTTTGAAAATCTTAATACAAATGTTGTGCCATACTCACAAACCACTTCAAAAAAGGTCTCACTTTGATGGCTAGAACCAATGTATCAACTTATTTTTTGCTTTATGGGAGATCTGAGTCCAACACTTTTTGCAATAACCTTTTGAGTATCTGGAGATCAGGATAGGTCTGGTAAAAAATGTTATGACAATACCACAGAGGTACTTGGTGATGTACCTCCTACACTACCAGTCACCCTTATATGTACAGGGGTATTGACCATTCCATTCAACCACACACCTGCCTACTTGGGCATGTCCCTCCTACCAACCCACAGATGTATACAGTGATGTCCCTCCTACACTACCAGTCACCCTTACATGTACAGTGGTGTTGAACAATCCAGCAACCCACAGAGATATACAGTGACGACCCTCCTACACCCCTAACCACCCTTACATGTACAGTGGTGTTGACCAATCCACCTACCCACAGAGGTATACAGTGATGTCCCTCCTACACCCCTATCCACCCTTACATGTACAGTTGTTCAGAGGTATACAGTGATGTCCCTCCTACACCCCTAACCACCCTTACATGTACAGTGGTGTTGACCAATCCACCTACCCACAGAGGTATACAGTGATGTCCCTCTTACACCCCTAACCACCCTTACATGTACAGTGGTGTTGACCATTCCACCAACCCACAGATGTATACAGTGATGTCCCTCCTACACTACCAGTCACCCTTACATGTACAGTGGTGTTGACCAATCCAGCAACCCACAGAGATATACAGTGATGACCCTCCTACACCCCTAACCACCCTTACATGTACAGTGGTGTTGACCAATCCACCTACCCACAGAGGTATACAGTGATGTCCCTCCTACACTTCCAGTCACCCTTACACATACAGTGGTATTAACCATTCCACTCAACCACACAGGTACTTGGGCATGTCCCTCCTACCCGTCCTTACATGTACAGTGGTGTTAACCAATCCACCCACCCACATAGGTACTTGGTGATGTCCTTCCTACCCATCTTACACGCACAGTGTATGGGCTCTCTGATAATGGGGAGGCTAGTTCTGTTGTGCATATACCAGTCCAAAATAAGGATTTTAAGTACCCAAAAAACTTATGTGGGTGGCATTTGTAAAAAAACCAGGAGTTATTATTGGTTAGCTCTATTTATATATACCTGATTGTTACACTAGTGTCTTATATCTAGTTTCATTATCTAGGCCAATGTTATGGTAATAAAGTAATTTGACATGCAGTGATCTAAGTCATCTTCATCTTGGATTTGTTGAATATTTTGAATGGTCTTTAAAGCCTTACACTAAAACCATATCAACATGAATGTGAGGTGGTCACAGGAATATTGGTTTGGACACAGAAACAATGAAGGGTTTTAGTCCTATATTGTTAAGGCACCCAGCTTTCGGATGAATTCAGCTTACGGGCTAAGTAGTGATTACCCCTTTTCTCTTTAATGAAAAAGAATTTTTAGCTGATTGTTTGAAATTGATTACTCAATAAGTTTAGTATAAATTTTAATAAAAACTGTCAGTAGATAAAATATTATTGATTTTAAGTGCTACTATAATCAAACCATCAATGACATAAATCATTAAATGAATTTTAATTTGAAAGTGTATCTGAATTCTTAATTACGCTTTTAAATGGAAATATGTACTTTGAATAAAACCAGAATTACAATAGAAGAAAAATAAATAATACGCCAGTGTTCCTCCGAGTGTGCTATCCAATTAGAGCTAACAAGCACTTCTTGAGCACTGCCCGTCCGCTCGTCTTCTTCATCACAGTAAATAAGTTAAATGTGAAATTTCAAACTGGCAGGTTATTCATAAAATACTAAGAAATTGTGTATAAGTAGTACATTGATTTAAAAGATTATAAATATGTTAATGTATGAATTATGAATATTTAGACTTTATATAATTTTAAGGGATGTTATATGTTGGCAATGGAAATCAAACATCCAGTTTTTTGTTTTGTTTATTTTAAGTATAGGTTAGTCCACTCTAATAGTTGACAGATCATGTAACTCTAATAGTAGTCATCTAAGTGTTACAACTAGTCTTTCACATCTAGCTCTGTTGTGTTATAATCCTCATAAGTCATAAGTCATTTATTCAGCCAAGATTATTAACAAATATATACATTGCATTGGCTAAGTCTAGGTAAAACTAGAGACATTTAAGTATTTTAAAACTTATATCTAAAACTTAAATAGCATGGTTTCTAAAACAAATGAAATGTATAACTGCCTAAATTAAAGAAATAAAACTAGGATTCTCCACCAGCCAGAAACTCTTGGACGCTGTAGTAGCTTCCTTCCTGTAGCATAAGTTTGTCTTTTTCTAAATTTATTATAGTTTGTTTCCAGCTTAAGGTCATTAGGCAGTTTACTGTACAAAATTGTTCCATTGTAAAATAGGTGTTTTTTGAAAAAAGAGGAAGAGTGAGCCGGAATTTTCAAATCACTACTGTTTCGAAATTGAAAACGTGAATTTTGTTTAGTCAAAAAAAGTGAAAGGTTTTCTTTGACAAAACTTAGTGTTTCCAAGCTGTAAATGGAAGGAAATGTTAACAATTTTGATGATTTAAAAACATTTTTACAGGGATGATTTCGATGCAGTGGTAGATTATTCGAACAGCCTTTTTTTGAAGTCTAAATAAATATAGTGTCCGTTGGTTCTCACTGCCCCACACTGGTACGGCATACATTAGGAGTGGATAAAGCAAATCATAGTATGCTGTGAGAAGGACATCGGTGTTAACTGCCTTTGCAAGACTGCGTAAAAGGAAAAGGCATGTGCTCACTCGATGGCAAACCATCTCAATATGAGTGTGGAAATTTAATTTTTCATCAAGAATTACGCCCAGGAGTTTTACTGATTTAGTTTCTTCTAAAACTGAATCATCTAAGTAAATTCGGAGGCCAAAAACTGAGTTTGCTAATGAATTTTTTATTTTGAAGTTAACTAATTGGGTTTTTGAAGCGTTGACCTTAAGCTTGTTGTTATCAAACCATTGGAGTAGGATATTTGACTCCAGAAATGCTTGTTTCTCCAATTCAAGCCTATTAGGACTAGACAATGAGAGGGATGTGTCATCCGCAAAGAGGCAAATATTTGAGTTTGCTATACTAGATGGAATCTGATTAATAAATAAAAGAAAAAGTATTGGCCCGAGGATTGAGCCTTGAGGCATCCCACTAACAATACCTCAGCAGAGGTGTGACGCAAGTGATATCCAGCATCATCAACAGCTGGTATTTCCACACACTGCCTGTGACCCCGAAGGTAGGAATGAAACCAATCTAAATTAAGCTAATAAATTGATAAATAAGCTTTTATCATAATTTGTATCATTGTTCCCCTCTGGATGAAATAATTGCTATATTATACCATGTGATATGCTATTTAAAGTATGTGCTTGTTCTCTATGTTTGATCTTATTGACTTAATGTGAATTTAGGACACAATTGCTTTGATTAGTTTTGCTTTAATTTAATATATTTATTTTTACAGTTCTTTTATTTTTACATTTTAATTCGGTTTTGACAGTTGATTCTTTGCTTGATCCTAGATTTGTGTTCAGTGGACGCACATGTCAAAACATGAAACATTTGATATAGTGTAAAATTTTTTATCAAATTCGTGTACAAGCATTGAACCAAAGACAGTGGTATACCGATGGTCTCTTAAAAAACATATTTTTTCTGTAAAAAAAATAAAGTGTAACAATATTAAACAACAACTGTAGTAGGCAATTTGAAAGTAGAAAATAGTTGTTTCCAGATTCAAAACAGTACCCCTTTCTTTATGATTTTAATTATTTATAGGCCTAACCATTTATATGTATAATTTATACATTATATGCAAATAAAGATCGTTTTATTTTTAGTTTGAATGCCATTTCAGTCTTGGGTCAGTCCCCCCTCCCCTCTCAACACTGAGTAAGCTCCTGATCGGTTAAAACAACTTCTACACAATTTCATCCTTGTTGTTTCCACACGATAACTGAAGTAGAGTTTAGTTACATGGTCTATTGGTTTGTGAATATTCAAACGTAATTTTACAAATAATCTACTTTCTATTCATGTACAAGAAGTTCATGTACTGAGACTCTACCTCAGTTTTTATTCACCCTTCCATGATCAACTGAAGCAGGGGAATTCTTTCTACCTTTCTTTCCTCTCCTTTTAAAAATTAACGAAGATTTTAAAATGAAATTTACATTTTATCATTACAATACATATTTAAACCAAGTGTACCAACTTGTGTGCTGTAGATAGTATACAAGGTGGCTTAGTAAGTGAAGCAGGATCGGCTATGCTGCAGTACCAACCTAATGTTGCCAAGGTGATAATGTATTTGGGGATTAGCTATGTTGTAGTCAGGTTGGGTCAGTTGGTATGCCAGATATTAATTACCTACCTGAGTGTATGCCACATCAATAATGCTATGACCTTGTTACATTACTGAACTGTCTATCATGTCTTCATTCGTTGTTACTGGTGGTTTAATGACTTAGCAAACACCTATAATTTTTTTTGTGAAACCAACTTTAATCAGCTATTCTATTTCTTTACTAAATTAGTAGATAAACCTGGCAACGCTTTGGTGTGGTCTAGTCTAACATTAACTATTAGTCGTTACTTTTTGACTTTAGTTGTTAGAAAAGTAAAGATTGACTGTTACCTTGATTTTATCTGAAATACAGTAACTTATAGTGTTTTCACGAATAAACAATATGCCCACAATAATAAACTTACAGGATATATTTGGATGTAATATACACATAGATCAGCTGGTCACGGCAGCACTTTTCAACACTGACATTTATTTTCAGACTTTATTAAAGTTCAATATAGTGGTTTGAGTCAAGTCCAATTTCTCTGAAGAACAACCGGAGCACAATATTTACATAAAAAACTAAAAATAATGATCACAATATCATAATAAACATTCTATAATACTAGACAACCTTCTATAATAAACATTAGACAACCTTTAAGCTAATCCTGGGTAGTGTAACACCACAATTAATAAGTATGCAATCAATTTATTACTTATACTATGAAAACTAGTATAAATAACAAATTCTTAACAAACGTTAGTTCTAATTTTATTCCCAATTATTTTGGACCACTACATTACAAACAATACACAAAAAAAATAATATAATATTCTATATTGTATTATAATCTTTGATTGGAAACTTGTTAAAAGAATGACAGAAAAACAAAAAGAACAACCTGGTTCAGTGAAAGAAGGAATGCCCATTCGGAAAGAATCAAACTAGTTTAGGGAGCAAGAAAAGCCAATTATTAATCAAAAAGTATTGACTTATCCTCAAATGGTCCGATTGGGCCCATTTTTGAATAATAATAATCATAATATTACAAAACGTTATTTATATGTTGTTATAATATTTATATGTTGTTTTATACACACACACTCACTCACTTAAATCTTTACTATAAGGGAAAGGGAATGTAAGTTATCTTCAAAACTCTATTACAGTAAGAACATATTTACATCCTAGCACAGTTTTCATTTTTAAGCATTGAAAAATTAAATTTATTTTGACTTAATGTTTATCACCTAACATTAGAATATTTCTACTGAACAGTTAAAATGCTTTATTATTTTTATAATTTAATATCGGAACAGTAAGACTAGTCTTTTTTTAAAGCGATGTTTGTAAAATTGTTAACATTTCAGGATGGTTAAATTTGTAATATTCTCTCCCTGCAACTTTGGATGATTGTCAATTGTGTCTGCATTAATAAATTGAGCATAGCTTAGAGTGTTCACTTAAGTTTTTATCACCAGAGCTACGACTCTTGAGTGTTTAATAACATCAGTCACTTTATTAGATTAAAGTGTTTGCTGCACATTAGCTAGCCCATCAGTATTGGGAGTAAAGTGCCTTTACTGGTCGTCACACACTGTGTTATGGCCTACAACCCCTTCCTCCCCACTCCAGTCCTCTTCGGGAAATAACACAATGAATTGGCTGCCCATTCTCATGGTGTACATTGTTTACCTCCGACGTTTTATTTATTATTCATCAAGTTAGTTTATTATTATGGTTTTGTATTATGCAGAACGTTTCTGAACTCTATAAAAATAATTAAGAATATTTAAATCAAACTTTCTCAAAAATAGGCAATACTGGCAGTAATTGTCTTTCTTCATATTTTAGTTTTTTTATTGTAGTCGACGTTTACCTTTTTTTTAATTCGCTGTATGTAAAGTGAATTCACTTTTTTACAGAAAATTTGAGTTTTTGTTCTTTTGTATTCCTTTGATTGCAAGCATAATGTTTGTGAAGCAAAGCATCACATAGTAATATTCAGGTTTCAATAAAGAATCAATGATACATAAGACGACAAAGAAATAAGAATACATAATTTTTGTCAGTAAACCACAGTGGTGGATTCAGATGAGAGTATTAAAAATTAGTGATACAACTGTGGGCAGTTTGATAAATCTTTCTCTGTTTCCTCATTACAGCTTCTGTTTTTGGTACTTGAATCCATAAACCTCCTTTGGAACTATATAAATGAAGTAGTCATTTTATAAGTCTTTTAAATTATTTCCATTAAAAAAAGATATAATTAAAAGTGATGCATATTACAACATATACCACCTAGTAAGTAAGATGAACACACCATGGCGAGTAAAAATAAGTTTTTGTGATGAAGTTTATTTACTTTAATTGATACTTACTTGATGACTTTATTGCTGACCACCATACGGCCTGAAGGGGGAGAGAGTAAAATGATGGTGCAGTGTTATGCACCGTTCCAGGGCAGGGTTTGGGTTCTACACAGCGTTATGCACCGTTCCGGGGCAGGGTTTGGGTTCTACACAGCGTTATGCACCGTTCCGGGGCAGGGTTTGGGTTCTACACAGCGTTATGCACCGTTCCGGGGCAGGGTTTGGGTTCTACACAGCGTTATGCACCGTTCCGGGGCAGGGTTTGGGTTCTACACAGCGTTATGCACCGTTCCGGGGCAGGGTTTGGGTTCTACACAGCGTTATGCACCGTTCCGGGGCAGGGTTTGGGTTCTACACAGCGTTATGCACCGTTCCGGGGCAGGGTTTGGGTTCTACACAGCGTTATGCACCGTTCCAGGGCAGGGTTTGGGTTCTACACAGCGTTACGTAACTATTAAACCTCAACAACTTGTTTAAATTCACTCCCAAAATTTTATTGTTTTTCGCCAAAATATAAGAACTTTTTAAAAGATATTAAGGTTAGAAACATATTCTATCCCTCCTCCCTTAAATTCTCCCCCTTTTCCCCTCATTAGAAAACAAATGGAAGAAAGTCCAACCAATGACTTTATCACAAATAAAAATATGCATGAAAGTCGATGACAAAAATTAGAGGGGGGTTGGTGACAGCGTTACATCATTTTTTAGGGGGGTTTAATATTACCCGTTACAAGTCCGTTACAGAGGGGGGGTATGAAAAGGTCGATTTTTAGGGTTCCGTAATTTAGAGATGGCCCTTTAACTGGATAGGTGGTGTAAATTAACCACTTATAAAATGGTGTCAGTTGTCAAACTTCAATAAATTTCCTCTGGGTCCTTCTCGCCCAAATCTGTAGTATTTTGTAAAAATAAAACGTTTAATGAAACAACAAGTAAATATTTCATTTAAAACTGATTTCAGTAAGTTGTAAAAGTTGTTGATTTAACAACATTATATGTGTTTGTTTTGTTGGAGATACCAGTTGTTATTCATGTGTTCTTTCCTCATAAAATTACTCTCTCTTAAAACAGTAAACAAATTCAGCTCTTATATTGCTATGTTGTAAGATAAACGTGCAGTCAATTAGTTTAAATCATTTGAATAAAATGATCTTGTTTTCCTAGTTTTAAGTAATTTATATATATATATATATATATATATATATATATCTTATTCATAAATATGAATGTAAAGAGGTAATACTTTAAGCTTGCTCCCTGAGGATTCAATAGGATCAAATACAAGAAATTCTTTACCCTCTGAGGATGAAATCCTTTATTACTTTGAAAGTATCCTTTCTGAGACAAGTGTAAAGGTATTGACTCTTTGATGGGACTAAGACCCAATCATCCTTTCAGCAAGTAACAAGCATCCGATTGTGTCTCTGACGAAGGGTGTGGCTCGTTAACTTTATCCATGCTCATAAGGAGGAACGAGAATAGACGCAGAGGCATTACATATTGTACATGAGATAATTACGTATTATATTCTTTTATGTTATTAAGTATAACATTCAAATAAAACCACTAACCTATTTGCAGTGTTTTCTCTTTGAAACATAGTGATTAGTATGTAGTAATAGTAGCTTATGAAAAGGGCTTTTTCAAATTAAAATATTTTGTGGAATTACAAGAATGTCTTTTATTCATACATATACGTATAAGAAAGTTGATTACTATGAAATGGAAAGGATTTCACATGGATTTTTTACTAAATTTCTGAGGATAATTTTCTCTTGAAATATATTAACAATTTGCCAAAACATGGAAAGCTGAAAGCCACAAGCTTTTATTTATTTTAAAATTTGTGTGACTTGTAACTAAACACTCGTTATATATACATCTATTCCATACAAAGTTGTTCATTTTGATAGTCAAATAAAATTATATGTGATTATACACATCTTGAATTTTGTTACTGCTAACTTAAATAATCATAATAATAATAATCATTTATTGCTTTTGACAATATTTACAATTGCATAAGCTAACAAAATAAACTAAGAAATGTATATAAATTATATAAAACATATTATATAATAATAGTTCAATAAATGTATGAATAAATATCAATATCTTGACGATAATATAAATAGAATTTTGAAAATGTCAAATTTGGTAAATTTATTCTTTAATGATTGTCTTCTAAATATCTTCAGTTTTGTAGTATGATTTATTTTCTAAATAATTTATTAATTTTTTTATAATTGGTTCTTCTTTGAGGTCTGCAGGGAATTCATTGAATAATTCAACTCCATTATAAAACAGATTTTTTTGATAAAATGTAGAATTGTGATAAGGTATATTTATATAGGTTTTGTTTCTTATTTTAATTGGCGTAAAGTACTATTTTGTGAAATATGTAAAATATGACTTGTGAAAATAACAGTTGTTTTTTATTGAGTTAAATTGAGTAAAAATGACATACCTTTTATTAGAGTATAATTTATTTCTTCAAATAGTTGAAAATAGACAATAGACAGCACTTATTGTGGATTACGTTTGTTATATTTATTACATAATTAATTTATACAAACAGGTACAGTGTAAAGTAAGGTATAATAATAGTCTACTATATAGTGCTAGTAGCCAACCTTAAACAATACCAAGCTCCCTATCACTGAAATATGATGTTAAACCTTAGATAATTATTAAGATGTGTTTTGTCATCAAGAAACTCTTGAATAGAGTAAAATGCTTTATAAATAAAAAGGTTCTTTAATTGTGACGTAAATTTTCAAGGAGTCAGTGTTTTTAAATTATCAGGAAGATTGTTATATATTTTAAGACCCATGTAGTATTAAAATATGTAACTAAGAAAATTCAACTTAAAAACTTAAAAAATTCAAACTAAGATTAGTTAATAACAAGATAAGATTAATTAATTCAATTAATTTGTAAAGTGGGATTCATCTTTAAAATATTTTATAAACTCTGTATTTTGTTATAGTATTTGAAATATCAAACTCTTTGCAGCCTGAAAATCTGATCCATGTAAGATTTTAATTTAGAGAATTTGAATATAACTTTCTTATCAATGATTATGTTATCCTCTTAAATTATATACCTTTCCATAAAATAATTGAATTACATATTAATGTATTTGCATAAACTCATATACCTGCACACAGTGTTGTATTTAAACGAAAGTTTGAAGATTTTATGACCTGTAGTCTTGTTACTGCCCAGATTGACTTAACTTCAGAAACAGACATATATTACTCTCGCAGTTAGTAAGTAAAATATTAGATTTTCGCCCTTATGGTATACACCTTATTTCCAAATTAAATCCATTTACTGGCATCTAATGACTTAATTTACCAGGCACTAAAGACTTATACAAACAAAAGTTAAAAAAATTCATTTAGAATAAAAAATGGATTAAAATTATATGAAATATAAAATTACAATAGATAGCAAGTTAAACACTTTAAGAACAACACATATTTAGATATTATTCTTTTTAATAAATTTAATAGTAAAATCATATCCACCCAAACACTGTCAAACTTCCTAAAACAGCAACCATTCAAGCAACCACAGAAAATTTTAAATAAAATTTATTTTAGTTAAAAACCTATTAAAAAAGTGAAAATGAACTATTTTCTCATTATTTTATGACCATTTGGTTATTTCTTAAACAACTGTGTAAGTTTATCTTTGTATTAGTTTCTTCTTGTATTGGGCAAACAGTGTGTAAAAGTATTGTGTTGTGAAAGGAGTGTATTGTTGGACATTAATTAGTATTTAACCATAGATCTATACTTCAGGGCAGATACCTTATTTCCCTAATTTCAACATGAAATAATTGTAAAGTTACATTAAATTCATTATAAAACAGTTATCACATATATACCCTGTACCATAGCTCCCGGGTTAACTGGACTCTATAAATTGGACTAATGATCGTCCAATCGTCCAACTAGATGATCGTCTCTCCTGGAATTTTCACATAGATCATTTGTGTCATCAGTTCAGCACAGCATTGTTTGCCGTAAGAAGGATAAAATCTGTAAGTACTCCAGAAGCCACAACAACAGCATATTACACACTGTTTGAAAGGTGCGTCCGATATGGAATTATAATTTGGGGGGCATCTTCAAATAACAACCTCCAGCGAGTACTCGTCCTACAGAAATGAGCAAGACTGATGGCTGATATTGATCTACAGGATAGCTGTAGAGAAGCTTACAAACAACGCAATATACTCACCATCACATCTCTTTACATTCACAAAGTCATCAAGCATGCTATTAATTTAAATTTAACGTGCAACAACAATAAATGGAGTTAACTTCAACTTACCTGCACACAGAACTGCCCTATTTGCTAAAAAGCCATCATACGCTGGGGTAAGATTATATAATGTGTTACCTATTCATCTTAAAAGAATAGAAGAAAAAAAAGCTCCAAAAAGAACTATGCTTTTGGCCTGTTAGTAAATCAATTCACTCGATTGATGAATTTTTAGACCATGCAAATAGATTGTGATAAAAATCTAGAGCAAGCAGCAACAAAGTATTGAAAACTATTCTAAACTTGATGTTTATGAGTAAAGCTTCTTCTTCTTCTTATTATTATTATATTATTATGTTCACTTTTTTGAAGTTCTATTATAAATGATTGCTAATGACTATATTTTTTAATGACTAATGTTTATTCATTTTAAGTCTATGGCAGTGATAAGTTTCATTGTCTTAATAACTTAATAAAAACCATGTAATTTTTCCTGTTTTATTAGATAATAAGATAGAAATCATATTGTCTAGGATTTGATTTGTCTGTTCAACAACAGCTGCGTTCCCTGGGAAGGTAAAAGAAATTGAATTTCTAAAACAAGGTTTGAACAGGGCAGTGTTTGTGTGTCCAGTGATGTGTGCCCCTTGTGTTCCGCACGATTGATTCTGTTTCTGATTGGGTCGTCCTCCGTCGGCGCAGTAATTGATTTGATTACAGTCCTTCGGCCCCTAATGTAATAAATTTAAAGAGAAATATACGATTGTCACCACTGCACCTGGGGTTACTGTGGCTGTTTCTCCCCACTTTGGTGTTCTCAGACGTATTTTGTGGTAGAAATTCTAGATTCTTGGAAGAGATTTCAGTTTACACTTATATATGAATTCAAATATTTAAAGTGTGTCAAACATGGAGGTTGTATGAAGACTAGGAGATAATACAGAATGATTTTCACAAAAATGAATTTAAAATAAATGACCTACAAGGCACTAGTTAACCTGAAACAAGCCCAGAGATAACTAAAAAAATCATAAATAATTTAATTTGTTTTTATTTGGATAAATATATTTGTTATAACATCATTGGTATGTATATTTGATTATATGTCAGAACATATCTGAGTGCGAAAGAATTTCCTTGATGAAGTACAAATTAATACAATCTATACATTGTTTTTTAATTTTCTGCATTTCATTTAAGAAATGGTTTGTTTCTCAAACATTACAAACCGAAGACTTATAATAGCTCACTGCACTTAAATTGCTACTGACGATAATGATATGTATTGAAATAGAATTAATACTTAATTTTATCAATAGTTAAAGCTTTCGATATAAACACTCTTCTTTCCATTTGAATAACATGGAGACCTAACCTAACCTTGAGACATGGTAGGGCGTTGTGCTGAGGTCCAAGGGCAATCAGAATCCTTTATTTTTTCTATTTGCCACCGTAAGACCCGTTATGCCAAATTTGAATTAGGATGAATCTCCATTGAATTAGGATTTGGAGAATTTTGGAAAATAAATGTTAACTTGTTTTAATTCAAACATGTAAATCAGGTTTAAACTTTCAAACTTAATATTTACAGATATAGGTTTAACAACTTCTTAACTGTAATAATTCATAGAATCTTTAAATATTTGCATTGGAATCTTTTTAGCACTAGTATACTAAAATTTACATACATTATGTTGTAACAAAAATAAAAAGATTTTGATTAGGGTTAGTTCTAAAACTGTAACGTTTTGGTGTTTGCAGTTAACCGTTTAACTGAAACCAACAAATCTTTATCCCTTGGGCTGTGGGAAAACTTGCTTACCTTTCTTGAATTGAATCCCTCCTTGTTCCAGCCTGCTGACTCAATCCCAACTTAGGCTAAACTTCCAGTCTCTAATTTAGCAGACAACTCACTTTACATGGCCGTACATGTTGTGAATCCACACGGGACAAGCAGTTTAAGTCCCCCCGCCCTTCTACACAGCAGCACTTCTCTTGAGTCTATTTCTTGTTCAAACAAGTATAATCTCGAGTCTCTCCAAACAATACAATCTCTTCAAATAAAAGGACATAATCATGTTTCTTATTTGTGATTTATATGTTAAATTAAAAATGTTTCGTAGGATTTTGGAACTTGAAAGGTAAAGAGGAATGGTACTTAAGTGTATTTATTAAAACCCCCTCAAAAACACATTATAGTTGTTGTTCATTTTTAAATTTAAAATGTTGCAATATTAAATTCCTTATTACTTTTAGTCAATCATCCTTTGGTTTGATAGTCTATTACATCTTATTGAATTTTGTTTATCCCTCAATTGTCATTTACTTGTAAAGTGCAAAAATACTTGTAAGTTATTTTGTTAACTGTATTTAAATTATTTGACATTGGATCGTGAATGTATTCAAATTCAGCAACAGAAAATTATCTTACCGTACAGTGGAACTATAGTAGTGGGCTATTTTTCTGCTTCAGGTGAATAGATTATTATATAGGGCAGATTTACAAGGATCCATTCAAAGGATAAACATTTAAAATAATAATCTGTTGTATGTTAAACAATTGTTTTAATAACTATGAACTCTTAAAGTTTTAATGTGGAGGTTATAAAAAAACATACAATACTTAGGTCTGCAAAATAAATTTAATAATATTTTAATAATATAATACCTGTAGTTAGTTAAATTTGTAATATTAATAGGTAGTAATATTAATAGGTAGGTTGTGTATTGCAGGAGTCGGACTACAGCAATATTGCTATATTTTATTATTATTCATTTCTAAAATGCCAATCATACGGTGAATATGAAGGGTGAATGAGTGTAGATGAACGAGTGTAATCATTGTTACTATCTGAGTTTGACTTAGATCAGAAAGGACTATTTATTAATAGCCCAATAGCCAGGGCAATTATGGGACCTACAGCTTTATGTGGAATCCACGTAGAGTTGGTTTGGTTTTCAGGTAACTGAGAAGTCTGACACTCAGTTCTCTTCCATACACAACATCTGAACCTTGACTACCATCCAACATGGACACCCCAGACTTCTTTATGCAAGAGTCAGACTACAGCGATCTTATTGTAGTTTATGCATGGGTAGTACTACAGCAAGATTGAACTATCCTTAAATAGATACCACTGCTCGTGAATAGGTGGGTGGGTCAATACTGAGTGCACATTTATTGCAGCATGTACAGTGGTACAATTCTCATCCACTCAGTACAACCATAAGCCATCTTACCACCGTCCTAAACCAAATGGATGACCAATATTTAACAAGATTACTATATTCATTTCAGATGGAGTTGTTATTGGTATTATTCGTTTTATTTTAAAATTTTACAAAATCACCAATAAAAATCACTTTTTGCTAGGCCTTTCGCCAGCAAAGCGTGTCATCATCAGGCAACACAAATTTATTTATAAATTTATAGGTGAAAGGCCTAGTAAAAAGTGATTTTTATTGGTGATTTTGTAAAATTTTAAAATAAGATTACTATAGTTTATGCAGGTGTCGGACTACAGTGATCTTGCCATAGTTTAGTCTCTTTCTTTATGTGTAACAACTAAGAATACATGCAAATGAAGAAAAATATTATTAGGTCAATTGTTGGAAATAATTTATACCAAACAGAATTAATTAAAATTTTGAACTTGTTTCAGATGGAGATCTGTATACGGGCACTGTGGCCGACTTCTCTGGCATGGACCCTATAATATATAGGGAACCTCTACAGACAGAGCAGTATGACTCTATGAGCCTCAATGGTAAATTGTTCACAGCTGTCAACTAATAGTTTTAATACTACTTCAACCAAAATATGCCTTTAAATTACTTATTTCAATAAAGTTATGAAGAAGACGGCGAAATATACAATTATCATGTAGATTAAATAGAATTAGATGTACAATATTGAAAATCGTTTATGAAAAGTAAAACAAGTTTAGCAACTCTACTTTTGGTTCATTTTTGGTAATTAAGTTGTATACCACAATTACGTTTTCACTTTTGTTTTAACAAATATGTATTATTTGTTGTCTTCAGTTGTTTTACTATTTCATGTAACCTCAATTAATGATTTAACAATCTTGAATACCAATACAGAAGTATGCAAGTATTTATCTTTGATCAAAGACGCTACATTTAAAAAAATCTATTATTAGTTAATTATATTACTCTGATTTGATATGCAAGATGTCAAATTTTTTTAGTAATCATATGTACATTTATATTTTTGTTGTGATTAAATCTCCCTTTTGAAGAAACCTTTTAGTACTTAACACAGATATATACATGGATATTTCTTGTCTGTTTCAGCTCCAAATTTTGTAAACTCACTGACTCAAGGTGACTTTGTCTACTTTTTCTTCCGAGAGACAGCTGTGGAGTACATTAACTGTGGCAAGGTAAGAGGTTTTAAAATTATTATTTCAGCTGTGTATTTTGCTCATTATTATTATTATATGATAGAAGAAATTCTTCTTAAATTTCTTATTTTTACTTTTAACAGCAAGCTGATTCATAATTTAGATAAACTTAATTCAGAAGTTCTTAAATCCACCCTGTATCAGAGCACTTTTCGGTTTAGTACAATCTGCAATCAGTGAAATTATTTAAGCTCGGCCAAATAAATCTTAATGGTGTGAAACTTGACACTTGAAAATACTTTCTTTTCAGTAAGGTTAAACAAGTTAGCAAGTCTGTAGTCAAGTTTGTGCAGAGCAGGTGGATAGGTCAGTTAAGTGTGTGCATATAAGGTTGATGGGCCAGTTAAGTTGGTGATTGTATACTTCATGGCTCAAATATATCTGGTCTATTCACCCATTTTGGACATGTGAAAGTCTTATATGATAAATAGTTATGTTCATGCTAAAAACATCATCCAATCAACCTATATTGTATGTGTACATATAAGTTAACTTTGTATACTGAACCCAAATGTGTCAAGAGCATTTTAGAGGGAAAATCAGTAAGATTGTCACTTATGAGTGTGTAGGCATGACCTTAGGATGAACATGAGACTAAGGACCCATAAGGATTGTACAAAAATGGGCGGGAAGCTGATAAAGTTATGTTTGAAGGGAGAACCATACAAAATGTATGGGGTATTGTTATCCAGGAGTTGTGTGTTATGATCTATCAAGGGGTACGTTTTTAAGATGGATATATTGGTTATAAAGCTATGTCACATTATTTAACTTTTACATTGATGTTTCATTTTATAAGCGGTCTCTTTAAACTTATATCTTGATGAAATATCGGTGTTGGTTTAAACTGTAAGATCATATATACCACATATTACTATTCTTAAAAAACTAATTTATGTATTGTTATTTTATATAAACTAGTTACATTTACTGAAAAAAATAGAACCCTATTCCGTTTGGGCAGAAAGCGAAGCTTTAACTGTTCATAAAATCATATATCACTACATGAGGGATGACAGGAGAGAAATTTATATGTGAAAGTAGGGACACACATGTAGTGTCGAACCATTGTGTGGTCTCCACACCACTTCACAGTATGTAAGATACGTGATGGATGACATGTTCGGATCATTAACACTTAACGGTGTCTGTGCGAGTATTCAACATCCACATCAATCATTCTACTTCCACATAACAAGGTTCACGGCTTTACCCCTGTAATCAGTAAACATAATATCAGTTCAGTTATTAACACACACGTCAGTCTGGTTGGTAAACGTTAGTGTGTTATTACTTCCACCGGAGCTATACAGACATGAATTCTCCAGCATGTGTTTATGAATGAGTGTTTGTGAAATGAATATTGTTCACTGAGTGTGAATTATTTGTATTACATAAGCAGTAATTAGTTTCTGTGCCTTTTCATATTTTGTATCCTAATTAATTATTAACTTCAATTTTGATTAATCATGTCAGGAAAGGCTTATTAAATTATAAATATGATGTTGAAACAGTTTAATTTCAAACAGCTATGTGTCTTTATATAAAGTTTAAACTTCAATGGATTTAACGCAATTTAATTTAACGAATTTGTAATTTAAATTATTTAAGCATTTGCATTTTGATTCCATTTTGTAATATAAGATTTAGTCCTAATCACATAAAGAAATGTTGTTCCCTTAAATAAGTCACTGCAGGATTGAAAAAAATCAGTAAATCTCATAAGTACATAATCACTTTCTTGGATGATTGTATTAATCTTTATTAAAACAGACAAAGATTAACATTAAAGATGATTTATCAATTAAACATGTTTCTTTCGGCAATAACTACATTTCCTCACATAATAATATAGTGGATATAATTTTTCATTTGATAGATTTTACTTGATTAGCCAGGACAGTAAATTTATACATCGTACAATGAAATAAATTGACATCAACGACATTAACAAACAACACAATAACATGCCTCACAGATTGTTTGTCTTCAATTAAATTTTCCATTTTAATTTAATAACAAGTTGTTTTAAAAACTAGTTGACCAGTTTAAATTTCCTACCAAAATTATTTTTTTTTCTGGCAAAAATATGTATGCTTATACTATAATATATTACATGCACACTTATGGTAGTAAGTTAGTATTTATTTGTAATGGTACTATGGACCTGTAGAGGTAGGTTCCTATTTTTATTGTATCGTGAATATAATTAGTCTTGAGTACATAAGGTTTCTCTATAAACGGCATTCAGCTGGTACTCCTTCACTGTACCATATATATCAAGGTTCTTCTGTGTCTCATAACTATTAACAAGCCCACACAATTTTATTGGTAGGAAATAATTATTTTATCATAAAAGAATAATCTAAATGCATATCTTTCCAAAAATCTTTCTTGGCCAGTTTACTGATTCCTTTCGATCATTGAAAAAGTGCAAGGTAATCTAACATAATTACCATGAATATTATATAATTTTATTTTTGATGTATGAAAATTATAGTTTCATTAATATTTTAGGCCAGATAAATAATAAATCTTCTTAGTATTTGACTTGTATTGACAGCTTGACTTGTATATTGACTTCTTAGTATAACTTGAATCAATGGATTAGATAAATTTTAACAATAGACTATGCTGCTTGAAAATTCATTATCTTATTAAAAGAAGAACCCAAAGAGAAATTACCAAATGCTTTACATCTTATTTCGATAAACGTATTCGAACAGAGGAAGTAGGATTTAAATAAGCGACACTGCAAGTAGGGGAGATGGTGGCAAGACGCAACACAATTAACAAGAGTTGGGTGGGAGGGTATAATTAGCCTGCGGTGGCAGTTTGTTTATTGGCAAGACAGATGGAGTGAGCACAGGAAGTCTGAGTGCGCCTGGGGGCTCGTCTGGTCTACACCTCTGTCAGCACCGATTGTTACACTCCAGGCGATAATCGATCATATATCTTCAAACTTACTTCACACTCACTTTTACTTGACTAAAATATATTTCGTTACATTCTTCGATTTTGTTGAATTCTAGCATCAGGTAATAGCTATTTGTTACATCGGACTCTTTCCAAATGTGGGATTTAGACTTCACACCCCTCGTCACATGAGACTAGATCTGAACTAGGGATACACTCCCGTGTACAATGAGCAGTACTACAGCAATTAATTGAGAAATAAAAAGTCAAGAAGAAGAAGAAAGAACAGAAGAGAAACTAATATCAGCTGGTTTTTGAAAGCTAAGTGTGTATAACATAAATAGTAGATCTGCTTGAATTACAAGGGTAGGCACAGAATCAGTTCTATTCTCAAGAGTGAATGTTTATTGATTATTTATTTATGTTTAAGCACTGATAATAATAGCATAAATATCTGTTAACTAATTAAATTAGTAAATTTAACTAGTTTATTGAATTTGCAAGGTATATAACTAATATTTCTTTTGAATAACCCCAATAACACAGTTTCCATTGCTGTTTGTTGTATATTTATTTAATATGGTTTTATTTTATAATTTCAAATTATTGAAATTAATTAAAATGTTAAAATAGTAGTACCCTTCAAAGCAAATTGTACAAATTTAAATTCAAACGTTTATGATGAAAAGTTAGTGTGTTGAGGGCAATCATTTTATAGGAGAAAGAAAGAAATTATGAGTTTGATGTTACAGACAAATAAATACTGGACAAAGGCTTGTAATTGGACTCCACCGATAGTTTCCCACGCACAATGTCAGTGCCGCTACAAAACAGAATAATACAAAACAAATAGTGATTGTGTGTTGTGATTAGAGTGTACTCATGGCTGAACGAGTTTAATAACAAAATGGTGCAGTGAGGCTGGTTGGCTGCATTGATCCCCAGACTAAGCCTACAAAGAGAGCTTCCCTCCTCGCACGTTTTGCCAGCAAAAATTATTTGTGGATTATACGAACTGTACACTTGCTTTACCATTAGATGTATCTCACTGGCAAACACAGCTCTTTCAGGTTGAATTTTCTTGTATTAAAATACATTAGTAAATTACGGGTGATTCGTTAAGTTTGGTAACAATATTATACTGTCACACCAATGAAATTAACAGCCTATAAATTCCTAAAACTATATTCAAAACAACAAAGTATAGCTCAGAGATCTAATTAAACTAAAAATCAATTGTGAAATTTTGATTAAGTAAATATATATTATTTAAATAAACAAAATCATTAAATATACATTAATTTATCGTAATAAGATTGCAATATTTTCCATCGCATGCTAAGACCAGTTTGTGTTATATTATGAGTGTTTATTCAACAAATCTATGGACTACAGTTATTTCTATTTACAAAATATATTAATTACTGTAATAAATGATTACATGATATTAATTATTATAATGTGTTGATTTTACCTCACTGTTATTTATAACTCAAAAACAGATTTCAAATTTATGTGTAAAACTTATGATTATGTAGTTATTTATCAATGTTCAGTCCATTACAAAGGCTTGATTGCTTGTTTAACACTTTGCCCCTGAGTATGGCAACTGTACTCTCTCTGTAGTGTTATAAAGTAGAGCCTTATAATCCAACTTTCTGACTTATCCGACATTCTGTTTTATCCAATGTTCTAGTCCTGAACAAAATTCTATAATAAAAGTTGTCTGGAGATAACATAATGGATTATTTTTCCATTATATTAACTCACTTATTGTGTTTGACTTTGTTGACCTTGTTGTGTACCATGTGAGCAGACTACATCACTTTTGTCATTTGTTGAGGGTGCACTTGCTTGTAGGGATGGAGAACAGAAATCATCTAACTTGTGCACCTGTAATCAATACTTTCCTGAATGGTCACATGTATTAGTTGGTTGCACTAAAGAACTTATGTCTTACTTTACTGCTCAAGCATAAATTAAGTTGTTTTGTCTACTCATTATATATTATTGTATTGAAGCCTAGTAAAATGGCTTCTAAAAGTATAAGAGTTGTAAGTTCTTCGGAAGGTAAACTTATACATTTTCTTTTTTATTATCACTCCCTATCATCCGACATCATCACAGCCTGTTTACGTTGGATACACTTATCTCACTAGGCTCTACTGTATCTCTCATTTATTTGGTAATTGGCAAAATATATTCAGCATACACAAACTTGTGTCTACTTTGGTTACTTAAAGTTTAACTTGCATATGTATCATACAACTCCTAAATGTGCACTGAGATAATCCAAAAACTCCTCATACACCACACATAACACCAGTTGAATGAGGAAGTTTGAAAGCAAATTTTTACGCATGGAATTTGTATTTTATTTTAAGTTAGGTTAAAGGGCACTAGGCCAGGAATTATGATATTGGAGAGTAGTAGTAACATACACAAAATAATCACATGAATTTTCAGTACCACTGGCATTTTCTTCAGGTGAGTAGAGAGTGACATGGCTTCCACTATTGCTGGGTAGGTGGCTGTGGTGGAGGTGTTTAGTGGTGGGGGTTGTACATCCATAGAGCAACACTCGGGTATTGATGCAGTTTTTTCAGTTGGTATATTTATGAAGTTTGCTGATGGGGAAGGGGTTGAAGGGAAGTGGTCTATCTTATGTTCAGATTAGGTTGTTCACAGGTTTTTGTTATCCAATGGCTAATTCCATCCTTCGGAGTTGGGAACTATTGGCATGGGAAGGAAGGGATCTGATTACTTTATTGGTATAACACTGATCAACATTTTGGTTATGGAGATGAGTATGGGCAGAGACAGGTTTTTCAGGATTTTGGACTTTGCAATCGTGTCTGTGGCCATTCATGTGTTTTCGAAAGGGTTTCACTGGTAAGGCCGATATATTGGGCAAGACAGTGCTGGCACTGGAGTTGATAAATTAAATTGGTGGAATCACGGTAGTAGTTTCCAGGTATCTTTTAGGTTAACACTTTGAAGCTTAGGCCGTTTATACACTGGTTTCTATGGTTACCTAGGCATTTTTGTACTAAAATTGAAAAATGCTGGAATCTGCTATAAATATTTGATAACTAAGTGTTATATATCATTTAAAACGGTAAAAAAACACCTTTTCAGAAATAGGCAAATAGCATGGGGGCCGCCGAATATCCAACTTGCCTATGTCCGTGTATATTACAGGCGACCGTATTTAATATAATACTTTCATAATATCGGCGTATTAATGGGATCAGGATATATAAATATATTTGTTGATTATGTATCTTTATATTTTGTAGTATTTGGTTTGTTTTAAAACTATATGATGAAATATATTATATACTATATATAACCAGATATTTAACCAGATATCTACCGAAAGTCGCCGTCGGTAGTTGCTGTGAACATCAGTTGTCACCTGACAGCTGTTTTGATACGCATTGATCGTTGTGCCTATTATTGTTTAGAGTTGTTTATTATTTACAATTCTATAATATCATCTATTATAGGTGCTTGATATGAATATTGTATTTTATTTCCGTTTGTTTGTACAGTTGTAACTTATTATGTGTAGTTTTGTACAGTTTCGTTTTGCGTTTCTTTATCGATCGAAAATAATAACATAAAAATAGTCTGTTTTTGTTTTCAGTTATTTCAAGCATTTATAACATTTCTGTTGTATTTATGATTTAGTATTTATTTTGTGCATATAATCATGAGTGGTCTTAGAAGTGATTCAATTCGTGATATTATGAGTGATGATTCAGACAGACGATAAGAATAAGAACTCTTTATTCCATTGATCTTTACAATAAAGAAATAGGACACGTCAAATAACAATGCATTAAGACACACTTTGTAAAGAATCAGAGTGATAAGAAGTGCAATTACAAACATAAACCAGTGTTCTAAATCACAATCAGGCCATAGCAAAGTGAGCCATTGAATACAAAATACAGTATTTATAATTCGCTACTGTACTAGATACAATAATCAACATCAATTACAGCAGTCTGTGAATTCCAGTCTACATTAATTATGCAACTACTAATTAGGCATTCCATGTCACTCAGGTCCAGTCTCTTGCAGGATCAAACTGGTTGATACAAAACACCTTGATTGTTGTACAAACTGGTCTACCTTGATTGTTTATTTTGACTATTTTAGGTTTAGCCTATCTAATTTGATGTTTTTTTAAATGTTATATAAAGTATACTTACTGGCATAAATGTTTACCCACTTCGGAGTGTCGGAAAAATTTGAAATTTGGACTGAATGTAGATCTAACAATTTCAACCCCAGAAAAATTTAAAAATTTTCAATTTTCCAATAAATAAGGGCTCTTTTGGGGGCTGAAAATCACAATTTTCCCATAAGAATAACATGGACGTCTCACTTAATAGTTTTTATAACATAACTTGAGAAAAAGCTTGAGTAAAATGTTCAAACCTTCACAGTTCTACATGGGTAACAAACGTGCACCTGATATATGAATTTCAGTTTTAAAATTTGGGATGTCGTGGGCCCAAAAACTGACATTTTTGAAAATGTAAAATTTTTTAATAATGATATTATCTACTCAAGTGGGGTATTAAATTAAAGGTATTTATTTCCTAAATCGAAATATACTGTCAGATTTTGAATAGGGCAAATAATAAGGGGTATATGCTCCCAAAACAAAAAACAAAAATCTCTGAAAACCAAAAAAAAAGGGTATTAATAAAATAAAATGCCGAAGTGGGGTATAAAACTATACATATTTATCTCCTAAATCTATATCCACAAATGGGGCTGTAGCAGAGTGTCTTGGTGAGGCCGTAGACCGAGCTTCCCCAAGGCCGAGTTCCACAAAGGGGTTAAAGGTAGAGTTCCCAGACGGGGCCGCATGGTGAGCTTCCCTCATGAGCGTAGCAAGTGAAAGGGTTGGTACGCGTAGCATGCAGGGGTGTCTAATATAATATAATATAAAGCTCGATGTAGTAACTCAATCACTCACTGATACTAAATGTTAAGGCATTTCCCGGCATCCTACATATGTATACTTGAATTGAAACTCATGGTCTGACCCTCCAGGAAAATTCACAAAACTTTATTTTTTTCACTCTTAAACAAGATGGCAGCCTTATTCTTGCTCCAAAATGGCTCCAATGTATTTCTTATGGGAAAATCGCAAAAAAGTTGTTTTTATACATAATTTGATAAAACGCTTGAGTAAACTTTTGAAAACTTCACAGTTCTACACGTGTAACTAATGAGCGCTTTATTTTGGAATTTCAGCTTAAAAACTCAAGAATTTGGGGTATCGGGGGCCCAAAAACCATAATTTTTAAAAATGAAACATTTTTAATACTTAGGGTATCCACTCAAGTAGGGTATGAAATAAAAGGTGTTTTTGTCCTGAATCCAAATATACCGTCAGATTTTAAAAAGGGCAAATATTATGGGTTATATGCTTCCAAAACCAAAAACATTTTCCTAAAACCAAAAAAGGCAAAAAAAAAATCTTAAAATAAAATACCCAAGTGTGGTATCATAGTTCAGCTATTTACCTCCTATATCAGAATATGCCATTACATTTTGGAAGAAACAACGTGTATGGGCCATGCCCCCCTAAAATCAAAAAGATGCCCCAAACCACAAATATGTATAATGTTAAATGAACACTCCCAAGTGGAATATCAGTTTAAAGGTATTTTTCTCTTGATCCCTAATATACCATCACATTTTAGAAAAGACTATATTTATGGGCTCCACCAGCCCTAAAACCAAAATTCATTGTGATACAGGTCCAAGTGTTCCGGCGAGGCCGCAGGCCGAGATCCATAAATGAAGCTGTATAGAAGAGTGTATAGGTGAGGCTGTAGGCCGAGTTGCACAAAGGGGCTGAAGATAGAGTTCCCGGCGAGGCCGCAGGCCGAGCTTCGCCCATGAGCGCAGAGAGTAACGGGGTTGGCACAGGAATCGTGCAGAGGTGTCCCCTAGTCTAAATAATATGAAGCTCGATGTAGTGACTCACTCACTCACTGACACTAAATGTTGAGGCACTTCCCGGCGTCCTACCCCCATAAAGTGTATACTTGAATTGAAGCTCTCAGTCTGAAAACTTCGGAAAAATTTACAAAAGTTTACTTTTTTCACTCATAAATAAGATGGGGGCCTTTTTAACCCAAAACTGCCTCAATGTATTTCTTATGGAAAAATCACAAAAAAGTCGTTTTTATGACCTAACTTAAGAAAAAGCATGACTAAAATTTTCAAACCTAATAAGTTCTACACACGTAAAAATTGCGCACCTTATATATGATTTTCAGCTGAAAATCTTAAAAATTTGAGGTATTGGGGGCCCTAACACTGAAATTTTTTAAAATGTAAAATTGTTTAAGATTGATGTTATACACTGAAGTGGGTTATGAAATTAAAGGTATTTTTTTCCTGAATCTAAATATACCATTGGATTTGGAAAAATGCAAATAAAATGGGGAATATTCCTCAAAGACAGAAAATTCTTAGAAAAAAACAAAAAGAGGAAGTACTAAATTAAAACGGCCAAGTGGGGTATCAAACTATAGATATTTAATTCATAGATAACATTATGCCATTATATTTTGGAATAGACTACTTTTAAGGTCTGTCCCACCCCCTTGAATAAAAAATGCTCCAAAATCCAAAATTGGGTAGTAATAAAATAATACACCCTAGTGGGGTATCAAATTGAAGGTATTCTCCTCTTAATTACTAATTTACCATCAGATTTTATAAAATACTATGTTTATGAGCTCCACTGCCCCCAAAACCAGAATTAGTGGTCATACTGCTTAAAAATCCTGGCAAGGCCGTAAGCCGATTTTCCTCACGAGGCGACATGCCAAAATCCACAAATGGGATTGTAGTAGAGTGCCTTGGTGAGGCCGCAGACCGAACTTTCCCCTGAAAGGCTGAAAGCCAAGTTCCACTAAGGCGTCTGTAGCAGAGCATCTTGGCGAGGTCGTAGGCCGAGCTCCCCCACGAGGCCAGGCCGCAGGCCGAGCTTACTTCACGAGCGTAGTGTTATCATAGTGAATATTTATATACTAGCGAGAGGGGTTTCCTCTAGTATATAAATAAAATATTGTAAGCGTTGAATTGTAAACATTATAAACATACTTATGTATTTACATTAGAACAGCTGTTACTTTTTTACTCATTTAATATCTTTTTGGTCATGTTACTCTTATAACCAAAAAACATACTTTGAAGGCTTTGCATGCCCTTCTGGTTTAAACTATTGGAGTACTATTGCCTTGTGCACAACTACAAATAGGAGCAAAATTTGTTGTCATGTCAAACGTTAAAATTGGTCAAGAGAGGGTTGGGTTAACAAAAAAACGGCCTATCGTATTACATTAATATTGGCTTACAAACAATACAAATCATGACTCAGCAATATTATTCGATTAATTATTGATGTATAAAACTAATGTATGTTAATTTAATACATACCTTCCTTAAATTCAATTATCTAATATTTATACATTGTTTTTTTTTCCATTTTTACGAATGAAAATCAATTTTGACAATGTATAACCCAAGAAAACTGTAGACATCTCATGGCTGTCTAAATAAAAGCGTATGAAATATCAGCAACGTTGAGACTTAACAATCTATAGGTGATAGAAGTCAGTGCATATTGTGTTGTCATGTATCACATTATCTGCTCGCAATGTGACAGCCTTTTCTCTTTTTTCAGTAAATGTTGTGGCTCAGACATGAAATCAATATAGTTAATCCAATACGACAGCGATACAATGTCTTCAAGGCAACACACCTGCTTGCTTTTCATAGTATATATATCTCATTATTCACTTTCTTTTTCAGTCAAGTTTTTGATGAGAAAGGCTCTTCAAAAATGTTGTTTATCTTTGTATTTTTGTTGAAAACATATGTATTTTTTTTATATTTTAGTGAATATTTTCTATATTGTTAAAAATTTAATTCTTTATTCTTATCTGTAAACACCAGACAGTCTTGCTTATTAACCCCTCTAGCTAAAAGCTATTTGAAGAGAGACCAAAACTTCTTTACAGTACTGTCTACAGAGTTAATACTATAGTAGACTAAAGAAGGCTGTCCACTCATATGGGTCCCGTAAAGCAGGTTTTCTTGTTCTGTGAAATTAGTTTACGTTAGATTACCACAGGTAGCGCCAGCAGTCTTCCTCTATCTATCTCTCTTCATCCCTCTTTCTGTTTCTCTTCATCCCTCTTCAAGTCACACTGAAATGACTAATAGCTGAGCTAATAGTTTGCCAAACAGTTGTCTTAACACTTATTTGAAACTAATGACTACTAGATAGCAGCACAGTCATGCTTCACAGCAGATGAATTGCCTTGGACAGCCTGTTTGTTTCTATAGTCAATTCTGTTTGTAACAACCAAGTCAAGGTGCCTGCTACATTTTTTAAATATAACCATTGCATGGTTTTCTTGTAAATAGTGTAGATAGCACATTGATGCACTAGATTCTAATTTTTATAATTAATTATTGAATTATACAGACTATAACACAATCTCCCAGAGCAAGAATACTTTCGCATGCCCACACCACCTACCTGGTGAAAAACATTGTACATATAACCAAAGAACCTAAACATATTTTTAGATAATTTTCAATTAAAAATTAATTTAAATTTTTTAATTTAAACTAAAAACAATAATCATCTATATAATAATACCAAATTTATTCTGATATATACCTTTCAAAATTTGTTCATACAAATTTAATTTTATTTGGTTGAAAACAAGTTTAACAAACTCTTTTTATTCCGTAGATGAATTCTTATCCAAAATAGACTTTTGGAATTTACTTAGTACATATTTACTATATTGACATGCCTATGTGTTTTTATGAATTGTCTTATGGCAAATAAAATGTTCTTTTCTGCCTTATTTTGTCTTTTATTTAAAGAAAGAAAATTTTTCAAATCATACATTCTTTTTGTAGCTTTATGTTTAATTGCTCATAACAGATTTATTATAATTGTAAGGTGCACCTTGGGTTTAAAGTACCATAAAAATGCTAAGTTGGTATTTTTGTGATTCTGTGCAGTTGAATAAAAATCTATAATTAATATATACTCAATTCAGCAAAAATTGTAAAATATTTTGTAAAGGCCCTGCCTGATACATACTTTCATTTACATTCACATTCAAACCTTTAAATATTTTATATTAGTGTGAATAAAATGAAAAAGGGAGTATCAGGAATATTTTTTAGGGTAACATTTGGTGTTTATTATACATAAGCTTTGGAGTAACTGTAGAAGCTATTTTCTGAGACTCTAAAAAAGCTGCATAGACATTGGTAGCTTGATGATAAGAAATGTTACAAAATGCTGATACTACATGTTCATGACTAACAGCTGTGCTTATTTATTTCCTGTCTAGATGAACCAAGAACATTATTTGTAATGCAAAGCCTCTTATATGGTACCATAACTTTTGGGATTATATGTTTAGCAGATTGTGCGACATAAAGTCCAAATCAAGAAGTCTAAACCGAAAAGTCCAAGACAAAAAGTCCAAAAGCTGTAACAGCCAATACCTAAAAGTCTAAGCAAAAAGTCCAATACTTGTTATTTTGAGCTTATTTTTATTTTGAACTTATTTTTATTTCAAAATGGTGCTTATTGAAGTAAGCAACTGACCTAACCTAACCTAACCTAACCTAACCTGCGGTAGATCACAGCTGCTACCCAGGTAGATCACGGATGCTACCCGAGTAGATCACGGCTGCTACCCAAGTAGATCACAGCTGCTACCCGAGTAGATCACGGCTGCCACCCAAGTAGATCACGGCTGCTACCCAAGTGGATCACGGTTTATTCTCAAAGCTTAATAAACCGTATATTTTATTTTCTCAAAATAGTTTATTCTCAAAATTATTTTGAGAAAATAATAGATTTTCTCAAAATAATTTTGGACCTAATAGATTTGGACCTTCCGGGTTGGATTTTTTGGTTTGGACTTTTTGTCCTCCAACCGTTTAGAAAGTATAAGTTTTGTTTGTGCCTTTATTACAAACTGATGAAAACTATACACCTAAAAACATGCTCATTGTTTTGCTTAAACAATTTCAAGTCCTCGTTCAGTTATAAATTGTCTATCTTATGTATCAACAAACAAATATTTTTAACTATATTAAGATAACAGGGATACCACCAAGAGGCAGACTAGTGTGTAGGCAAACTGGGTGGATGGAATTGCCAGTAGAGTGGGGTGCCATTAAAGTTGAGTGTTAGGAGGGTGGGGAGTGTTTACAGCTGTGTGAGAAGGGAATTAAGCTGTAAAATACTAACATTGCATTCAATTGAAGTGGTATCTTATTTGCCTTGGTAATTTGATTATGCTACTTTTTGAATATTAATCAATATTCAACTATACAATCAATAAATTTTTTTATTAAAATACAAAAGTAAGTAATAACTTTATTAATTTTTGTTTGCACTTGCATTGGACAGTAGACAAATTCTTTTTTACTAAGTTTGCTCTTTATTACATTTACTATTCTTATTTTCTCAAGTTAAGGATTTTATCCAGGAAGTAGACCAGTCAGCTGGTGAACCATCTGTCTTCAGAAGATTTAAAACCCTGAAAAGGTTTCCTACCTTTTTATTGAAGTGTGGTGAACTTGGAAATGTGGAATCTATGATGACATAAATGAATGGCCTCAATGTAATTTTTCCTAAACATCATGGACTATATACAATGAATATAAATCTCTATAACAAAAACAGACCTTGTGCCAAAAAATCAGTCTTTTTTTTAGATTTAATAAGTTGCCAAGAGAATGATCTGCTTTGAGTAAAGGCAGTGCAAGAGAGATAGAGATAATGAGTAATGACAGTGTGAGAGAGACAGAGATAGTAAGTGAAGGCAGTGTAAGAGAGACAGAGATAGTGAGAAAAGGCAGTGTGAGAGTGGATTGATGCCGTCTAGGCATCTTAATTATATTAATAAAATAAGTCCTCACAAACAAATATAACCCCATGGATTGATGCCGTCTAGGCATCTTAATTATATTAATAGAATAAGTCCTCACAAACAAATATAACCCCATGGATTGATGCCGTCTAGGCATCCTAATTATATTAATAGAATAAGTCCTCACAAACAAATATAACCCCATGGATTGATGCCGTCTAGGCATCTTAATTATATTAATAGAATAAGTCCTCACAAACAAATATAACCCCATGGATTGATGCCGTCTAGGCATCTTAATTATATTAATAGAATAAGTCCTCACAAACAAATATAACCCCATGGATTGATGCCGTCTAGACATCTTAATTATATTAATAAAATAAGTCCTCACAAACAAATATAACCCCATGGATTGATGCCGTCTAGGCATCTTAATTATATTAATAGAATAAGTCCTCACAAACAAATATAACCACACCTTTAATCTCTATCTCAAAACTCTCACCTAAACAATATAACAATTATTATACATATGGTTTCAACATATGTTTAAATAAATATTAATTAACAACACATCTCTCCTTCTTTTTAAATAAGTTAAATTTTCAGGTAATAATCAGCATGCATCTATTTCGGTCAACTACTCCACCATTACCCATTCTTATCTCATAGCGACGTGGTACTCCTTTTATTTTCCGAACAATCTTTCCATACTCTCCTCTATCTTTCACCCATACAATGTCTCCCTCTTGAGTTCTGGCAAGTCTTTGGTTTTATGTCTTAAATCATAATTTTTTTTATACTTTGAAAACTGTTTTCTTGTTGGGTTTCCCAGATCCAGGTATTTTGTTTCCGTAGCAGATCACGTATAGGTTCTGTAACTGTTGCTAACTGAGGAAAGAATTTTGAGTAATAGTTATACATTCCTAACAGTCTACGTACCTCCGGAACATTTTTAGGGGCTTCAAGGTTCAATAAAGCATTGATTTTATCATTATCCGGGCTGATCCCTCTGTTTGAAATTATATGCCCCAAGAACTTAAGTCTTTGGGTTCTGAAAATACACTTTGATTCATTCAAAGTAATCCCATGTGATTTAAGTTTGCTTAAAACAGCGTTCAATATACTGTCGTATTCCTCTACAGTCTTCCCATAAATAATAGAATCATCTAACAATGTTAACACCCCTTCTAGGCCTTGAAATAATTTTGTCATTTTCCGGTGGAATACTTCAGGTGCACTCGTTATACCCATGGGCATTCTGTTGAAGCAATATCTGATCATGTGCGTGATAAATGTGGTAAGCAGCTTCAATTCTGAATCTAAGGGTATCTGATAGTAACCCGACTGACAATTTAGTTTTGAAAAATATTCTGCGCCTTGCAGCTGTCCCAGTATATCATCCACCGATGGCAGCATCAGTCTTTCTCTTTTGATTGCTTTATTCAGCTGTGTGTAGTCTATGCAAATACGAACATCCACGTTAGCTTTCGGAACTACTACCATCCCAGCTACCCAGTCAGTAGGCTTATCAACTTTAGATATTATGCCATTTTCTTCTAATTTGATCCGTTCATTTTCAGTTTTCGATCGTAATCTATAAGGAATACGCCTTGGACACCCAATAGCATATGGTTGAATACCTTCTTTTAGGCCAATTGAATAAGCATCAGTTTTTAACAGCCCAATTCCATCAAATAGCTCACGATATTTACTCACTATATGAGTATGGGTTTTCAATGAATTCGCCCATTTAATTAGGCCCAATCCTTCAATAGCTGGCCTACCTAATAAAGGTTTTTGTTCTCCCAACATAACATAAATATCTTGCCAGCAAGTCTTATCCTCAGATTAGACCAACCTAGCACGTAATTTCCCAAGTACATGTATTGGAGACCTACCAGGCCCAAACAGTTTTAAATCACAATTATCCAAATGATATTTCTTTTTAAAACATTTTTCATATGTTGCTTCAGATATAATAGTAACATCTGCGCCACTATCTACACAGAACTTCAGTAAATCTACTTCCCATGATTGAGATCGAACACAGATTGTGTTATTCAAAAACGCTTCTTATATTACATCTGTTTGTGGAATTCAGTGTTTTTATTACCCGCAACATAGTTGATTTTGCTTTTACACATCTTTTCAAAATGACCAACTCTAAAACTTTTCCGGCATTTAACTTTTAGAGCAGGACATGTAGAATTAACCTGAGGAAATGACACCACAATTCCAACATTTTCTGTTTTCATTCAGGCTTATGTTCTAATTGACTTCTTAATGGTCTTTTGGCTGCTACCCCAATAACAGATTCCGATACATGACTTCTAACTATTGATTGCTGTTTCTTCACTGTCTCAGCCTGTCTCACCTTTCCTTCCACGATTCTCAGAGTTAAATTATCTTGTATTTGCATTTCTTCCGATATTCTGGTATCTTGGATCCCTTGTATAATCTTAGTCATCACCAGCTCATCTGTAAGGTTTCCAAACTTGCAATTTACAGACATATGATGCAAGTCTTTAATAAATCTCTCAACTGGTTCTCCTTCCAACTGGTTCCTTCCGAAAAACTTTTTATGTTCATATACTACGTTTGTTTTTCCTTTAAAATACTCATTTAGACAATCTATTACACTATCATAGCTATTCAGTTCTTTGGATGAGAGGTGATACCTCTTCAGAACGTCTTCTGTTTCGTCTCCTAGAGTATAAATCAAAGTATTCACTTGGTAAATCTCTGGAGCTTCATTCAGCTTCGAAACAACTCTATATCGTTCCCAGCGTCTAAGCCAATTCTCCCAATTGGGATTTTCCCAATCCAGTTTTTCGGGAGCATTTATAGGTAATGGACGAAATGTTATATCTTCTTTGTCTTCTACACCTGACACCATGGATTGATGCCGTCTAGACATCTTAATTATATTAATAAAATAAGTCCTCACAAACAAATTTAACCACACCTTTAATCTCTATCTCGAACTCTCAACCAAAACAATATAACAATTATTATACATCATATGGTTTCAACATATGTTTAAATAAATATTAATTAACAACACAGAGAGAGACAGAGATAGTCAGCGACAAAGACATATAGGTCATGTGCTCTCTTTTACACACACTGACTTGAAGGAAAAGACGCTCTACACGATCTACTTGCTGTTGATTGAACTAGAATTTTTAAGCTCCATACCAGGTTGAATTTTTAACATGAGATCTGCATTTCTTATATAGACGTGTGTATAGCTACTTCTTATATAGAAGTATCTATAAGTATATTTACAGCTTTCCCATAGACTAGGGCTGGACATTAATTATTCCATAACAACATAACTGTAGTATCAGGATTTTATTTTATTTTTCTGATGTTTTGCCCCTCTCACACAGCAATCTCTTTAATCATTAAGAAACTAACCAAGCTATATTGAATGTACTGCATTTTAAGTAATGAACTATTTAGTTTATTTTATACAACATTGCACTCAGTGTACTTTTACAATTAATTAGGTTTTTTAAAACTTATTATTGATATTCTAAGATATATAATGGACAAATGGACTCTTCTTATTTTTTATAAAAGTATTTGGAACAAAAAAGGATTTCATTATATTTAATACATGTACTGTGAAATTGACTGTATGCTTTTAAACGTGTAACGATGTATTATATTGCTGACGGTGCCCGTGTTTTAGGTAGTTTTGATGTCCTAAGGATAGAAAAAGACACATCTATGCCTTTTATATTGGCCTGTTTTATGTCCGGGACCTTTTGTGGGGTCTGTTTTAATACCATCTGCCTTGAGATATATGTCCTAATAAATTGCCTTGAGTGCAAGGAAGTGTTAAGATTTATTGTCCATCTGTTTTGTTTTGTTTGTTTTATATATATATATATGAAATATGAAATATCTCTGCTATTACTTCAGTGGCTTATGACGTACTAATAAACCAATCCTGTTCTACACAAAGAAATAATGTTAACATTGTGTTTAAGAACGTTGTATGTGAGTTCTAATAAATATTAAAAAAATATTAATTATATATGTGTGTCTGTATATATATATATATATATATATATATATATATATATATATATATATATATATATATATATATATATATATATATATTATAAATATATATAAATATACAGACACACATATATAATAAATATTAACTAGCCTAGAAAACTAGCCAAATTTATTTAATAGCTATAGTTGAAAAAAAATTTCTTGTTTTTTAATTTATTTAACGAAAGAGAGGGGAGAATAGGTAAGTATAGTCAATAGTCAATAGTCAAAAATCTTTATTCATATTATGCACAGGGTGTACAATGAATAGTGTCATAGTTGTTCATATGTACAGTATATAACACAATATACAATATAAAACAACGTTATATTACCCTTAGTAATAACAGAAAATAAACTTAATTAAGAATGTAAAATCTAGAGAGGGGTGGAAAGTTCTTCTGTGGAATAAAGTGCTCTATTTATTAAATAATCTTTTAGTTTGTTTTTAAACCTGAGATATTTTACATCTTTAATATTTTTTGGAATGGATTTCAAAAATATGTTACCAATGTATGTAGGTTTCTTTTCGAAGAATTTTAATCTGTGGTCTTGGAAAAACTCATTCCTTCCTCTGGTACCGTAGGCGTGAGTGGGCAATCTATTATTGAGGTTCGAGTTTTGGAATTTTGCGGTGAGAATGGTTTCAAAAGTATATTGACTGTATACCGTAAAGATTTTTAGATTTTTAAAGTGATCCTTCACCGACTCGTCAATTTTAAGTTTTAACATAATACGTATTGCTTTTTTTTGTTGTTTTAAAATACTTTCTAAATTAATTTTTTTTTGTTGACCCATAAAGTGCAATACAGAATGAAATGTGAGAATGAACATGAGCAAAATAAATATTTTTTAATGTCTTTAAATCGCAAATATAACTCATTCTTCTTAACGCATAGATTCCAGAATTTAATTTACTTAACAGTCTATGTATATGTTCATCCCAATTAAAATGTTTATCTATAGTTAATCCTAGAAAATTTACAGTACTTTTCATTTCAATGTGATTTGATTCATAAGTTACTGTAAGCTCATTCGGTCTCCTGCTTTGTGCAGTTTTAAAATTCATCATATTTGTTTTCTTAGTGTTTAAGACTAAATTGTGTAATTTAAGAAAAGATCTGATGTTTTTTATTTCGCTACTGGCACAAATTTCAGTTTCCTCTAGGGTCTTTGTTGATACCACCAGATTTGCATCATCGGCATATAAACAGAGGTTACTTTTTGTTTTATGCAATAGTGTGTTACCCATACCCACCAAGTAACAGAGGAAGAGAAGAGGCCCTAAAATAGACCCTTGTGGTACACCAAATTTTAAATTTTGAATCTGCGATGAGGTTTTGATAATTTTATTGAATTTTGACAAAAAAGTTATTACTACATATTGTGGTCTTTACCCACCCATACACATACAGTGGTATTTACCCACCCACCCACCCATACACATACAGTGGTATTTACCCACCCACCCACCCATACACATACTGTCAGAGATATAGGATCGAAACCAATTAAGGGCGTTTTCTGCCACTCCAAGAAATTGTAACTTTTCTATTAGCCTATCATGTTTAACACTATCAAACGCTTTAGATATATCCATAAATAAGCCAATTGTATGGTTTCCTTTGTCAACTGAATCAATAATCGATTTGACAAATGATATAGCAGACCTCCCTGATCTAAAACCATGCTGCTCTTTATCCAGTAAATTATATTGTTCTAAGAATTCTAAAAATTGTGAATACACTGCTTTTTCATAAATTTTTGAAATAACAGGTAATACAGATACTGGTCGATAGTTGAGAATATTATTTTTATCATCTTTTTTGTGTATGGGTATTATTTTTGCTAGTTTTAGTTGAACTGGAAATATATTTGAAACAAAAGAAGAATTTATTAAATGGCATAAAATTGAACTAAGATTAGTTTTCACAGCCTTAATTACTGAGGCTGGAACTTCATCTTTACCACTGGAGTTTTTATTTTTTAATGATTCTATAATTCTTTCCACCTCTCTTTTGTCTATAGCTCTTAAATAAAATTTTGGCTTTATCAACTGGTCTCCATGAACATTTTCATCTAAGGAAAAATTTACATTTTGACTTATACCTACATCTTTTACAACATTTATAAAATGATTGTTAAATAATTTGCTATTTTCTCAGGGTTTGTAATAATTTCCGTCCCCATTTTCAGAGCAATAGTTTTCCATATATAAATCCATTTATTCATAAATACACATAGCTCTGTTTACAATATTTCAACTAGAGTACAATAATACTGCATGAATCCAAAGTAATCAATCTATAATTTAATGGAGATGTAAGCATGAGCAAATTACAAAATTGTATTACTATGTAGGTTCTGTCTTAAATAAAGGTAAGTAATTATACAGGGTGGAAAATGGAAATGCTTTCAGAACAACGTTATTTTTTCCATAGATAATTTGATAATTTATTTTTTTTTAAATAATTTTGTTCCATAAAGTATAATTTTTTATTAGAATAATTTACGTGAAACCGTTATATGGCGGAGAAATAATTTGTTCTAATTAGTTTCTTTGAAATTCAAATGGCCGCTATCTGGTTTATCTGGAAAGAATAAACCTTTCGAAGTCCGGTTTGCTGCAATTAATTTCTCTTGAATAGAACTTTCATTTGATACCAAACTAGGCTTACATTGAAAATTTTCGCTCAACTCCTCGTGGGCCGTCCCCCTGAAAAGATGAAATGTCACTAATGGCGTCAAAAAGTGTGTTCTTTTTTTATTTAAATTATTTGTGTTATCTTCATTACAATAGTATTCTATTATTACGTTTTTTATATAGAATTGAGTACAATTTTTTTAGTTTTGTGATACCTTTTTTCAATTTTTATATTTTGAGACAATTTATTATATGTGCCATTGTATGGCTATTGTAGAGAAATTGATGTTTTAAAAAATATATGGTCTAAACTTTTCAGTTAATTTTATTTGATAAGTATTATAGTCTCATACACATTATTATGTCAAATTACTACAAAAATATATCAAAACTTCCAACTCATTTAGGTAAGTTCAGGCCCTGCAGCCACTGCAAACTGTTGGTTTGCTGGATTTAAAATGTTAATCCCACTACTGAGGTGGATTCATTTATAAATTATATTACAAAAGACATTCATTCACTCTCAGAGAAGTAATGTAAGGACGATTTCCAGAACTTACCGTGTTTATAATTAAGTCTTGTTTTGCTTTTTGATAAATGTTTTTCAACATCTATTCCAAACCAATATAATTAAATATTTCTCAACACGTAATTTGGAAGCCCTAGTCGGGCTTTGTTTATTAAATCGATGAATTAGCTATTTCCCCATGATTCTTTAAATATTCTATGATTAAGCAATGAGTAGATGTTATATGTCTTACATTAATCAAAGAGAGTTAAAAATGTACATTTCTTGATACTTGATGTCTTCGTCGCTGACTGGATGAACCAGACAGTTTGCGTCAAGTGTTAGGATGGTAATCGTCACATTGAATTAGTTAAAATTCTAAACTATTTTACTATATACAAAGTTTTGATGGCACCAGGGCTAAAGTAGTGGTTTTTCTTCCAGATCTTCAAGGGAGTAAATTGTTCTACTGGCTAGTCTACCCCACACGACTTCCTTAAACTTGCGGAAATTCAGACTTTTTATTTCCTCTGGGAGGTTGTCAAATTAATAGCAGCTACTGGAAAACTTTTGAGATATTTTGAAAGCCTGCATGGAAAAATATTTAGGTCTCTGGTATGCCGAGTATTATAGCTATGGACATCCATTCTCCTCTCTTGGAGTGAAATGTTGTCTTTAAACATTTAGTTTAGCAAACTAAATCTTTAATTTAGTTTTAAACAAACTAGATTTTAAAAAGTCTTTAATCTAGTTTTAGCAAAAAAATCATTTTACATGCAAAAAAATTATCAAAAAACTATACACAGACATAAACCACCTGATTTATAGAAGTTTTGCATTAAGTGATGATGGCCTAGTAATATTAGTAAGATTTAAAACCACAATATTTTGTTTTATGTGAAGAATTATGTTTTATATTTGACTAGCCGACAGCCCTTGCTTCGCTACTTCGCTACAGGGTGGTTCTCTAGGCTTGCTTACCCTTCCTTTCGTGGTTCTGTCTAAAACTATTATATTAATATAAAAGCTTTGGCCTGTTGCCGTTTTCCTAGATAACAAAGTTTTAAAATCTACAAAAATCCTAATTTCTACTGTAGGAAGATACAAAGTAACGCAAACATGTCAGAGTTAGTAGAAATAACCTTTAACATTTCACAATGAAAAACAAATTAGCTAAGCTTTTGTGGCATGTTTATGTTCTTTTTTATCAGCTGTTTGAAATAAATTAGTGAAGTAAATTAATGCCACTCTTATGGAAAAGAGGAAATGTTGAGGAGCTGTTAGACCCATAGGAATGGAATATCGATAAATCCTTTCTAGTAGGTCTTTTGAATCAACAAAAGCTAACTTCCCTGCAAATTTCATTTAAATCCTCTCTGTGGTTACAGAGATGTTATGGTGTACACTGTTTTTCAATTTATATATTTAGATTATAAATTCTATTTCTACATATTAATTATCTTACATACTGTATTAATAATATCAATAACACTGTACATGTATGGGTGAGCGGGTGGGTAAACTTCACTGGACGTGTAAGGGTGGGCAGGTGGGTAAACTTCACTGGACGTGTAAGGGTGGGCAGGTGGGTAAACTTCACTGTACGTGTAAGGGTGGGCAGGTGGGTAAACTTCACTGTACGTGTAAGGGTGGGCAGGTGGGTAAACTTCACTGGACGTGTAAGGGTGGGCAGGTGGGTAAACTTCACTGTACGTGTATGGGTGGGTGGGTGGGTCAATACCACTTTAAATATATGGGTGGGCAGGTGGGTCAATACCACTGTACATGTATGGGTGGGCAGGTGGGTAAATTCATTGTACGTGAAAGGGTGGGCGGATGGGTAAACTTCACTGTACGTGAAAGGGTGGGCGGGTGGGTCAGTACCACTTTAAATGTATGGGTGGGCAGGTGGTCAATACCACTGTACATGTAAGGGTGGGCAGGTGGGTAAACTTCACTGGACGTGTAAGGGTGGGCAGGTGGGTAAACTTCACTGTACGTGAAAGGGTGGGCGGGTAGGTCAATACCACTGTATATGTATGGGTGGCAGGTGGGTCAACATCACTGTATGTGTAAGTGTGGCCGGATGGTTCAACACCACTCTACGTGTAAGGGTGGGCGGATGGGTCAACACCACTGTACATGTATGGGTGGGTTGTCAATACCTCTCTTATCAATATTACTAGTCATGTATGGGTGGGTGGGTCAATTTTTAATTATAGATTGTTGAATGGATTAATATTGGGATGTTGATAGACTTTCCAACAACTAGCACTCTGTAGGGTAATCTACAATGGACTAAAAGTAGATGGTATATCATGTAAGAGTGTTGGTGAATGACTACCATTTCCGCAATCCATGTTCAATGGGGCCCGCTACTTTTGTATTCAAACCGTATGCTCGTAGGGATGCTTCCACATCATTACTGTTTTAATGGGGCAAAAACATTTTAACATCCTGTTGTTATTATTTATAAAAGTATAATATATGTCTTTATATAAATATTGTATAACATAAACTTATCCCATGTGTACAAATTTTTATTTAGCTATTTATTTAGAGGAAAAAAGGATATATAAAAACTATTTACCAAAATGGAATTGATATTTAAGTCTAAATATATAATATTAAATATAATTAATTATTTACAAGTTGAAAACTAATTCATAAACTACAAATTAATTTAAGAATTGGAACTGTTTTAAAACTAATAAATTTCGGATAATTAATTGAGGATTACAAATTGAAAATTATTAGGATACCTAACAACTCCTCCCCTACCTACACAGTATCACCACAATCTTGCAATATACATTTACGACAAACTAGCGTGACAAGCACAACATTTGCAATCCTAGCACACAGCGAACAGCAGTGTGAATTTCTGCATTGTTTACATTCATATTTGTGATTAGTAAAATGTCAAATGACTCATGATAAATAATCTTTCATAGCACTTTTTCTTTCTATTGTTATTATTCCACTTCTTTCCAAGATACAATGCAATTCAATGGTAATGCAGCACTGTACCGGCTGGCTACTTCAAACGCGCCAGAGCGCTGCAATGATTTTATGGTGTTATATTATGATATCAGTGTCACTGTGTCAAAAAATTTGTGAGATAAGCTTATAACATGCAAAAAATTATCGACCCTATACTCAGATACAAACCACCTGACTTATGGAGGTTTTTTCAAGAAGTGATGATTTCTTACCTTTCATATTATACAATAGTCAACTTCCTTTATCACGGAAAAAGAAAGTAAATTATTATTCCTCATTTATTTTGAACCACAAAAAAACTGAGGTGTTTTTTAAGGCTAAGCATTCATAAAATATATAGGTAATGCATTCATAAAAGGTTTAATAATGTTTAAAGTAATTTCATTCATTTGCATCTAAATCTGTTATTTTTTAAAAATATATGTTTCAAGTATTGTATGATGTATCACAGTAAATCATCCAGAGAATAATATCAACTAAAAAAAAACAGGAAACAAAACTGCATTACGAATGTAATTTCATCTGACAAACAGTGTTCCTGTCACTCATCGTTTCAGTTGCTGCAGCTGCCAAATACTCTGTGACACATTCGTTTCATAGAAACTAAACGCATTACATGCTTTCTTTTATATCTCATTTTTGTCAAAATATACCAACTTTGTTTTTATTTGGTAAAGTGTCCAAATCGTGGATGAGTGTTGACAGTTTAGCTTGAACCAGTGAACATTAATTTTATACATCTGTGTATTAAATATGAAACTGTGTATATCGGTATGAACATTCAAACCTTAAAATGTTGATGTTAACTGAGAGTAGAAATATAAAGTTGATGTTCAAGGTCAAAATAACATAATAATTTTATGTTTTGCTTAATTTTTAAAATTTCTTGGAAAAATAAGATTTGTTTATGTTTATATTTGATAGACATAAAACTCTTCAAATAGTAATTATGTTTACTAGAATACAAATATTAGTTTTGTCTTTTTTTAAATTTGTAGTTAGGTTAAATTACTTTTTACAGATTTAGGTTAGGTTAAAGGGCACTTGGCCAGGAATTAGTATATTGGAGAGATAGGACATCAGCAAACTTACCTTAGAAGACAAGTTCACTAACACCGGAGTAGTAGCAACATACAGTACAGTAACATACTCAAGCCAGTCTCTCTCTCTCTCTCTCTCTCACACACACACACACACACACACACACACACACACACACACACACACACACACACACACACACACACACACACACACACACACACACACACACACACACACACACACACACACGCACGCACACACTCACTCACGCACCCATGCACCCACTCACTCACTCTCACTTTCTCCTCACCTGAAGAAAATGCCAGTGGCATTGAAAATTTGTGAGATTATGTGTTTATTTTGTATATGTTACTACTACTTTGGTGTTAGTGAACTTGTCTTCTAAGGTAATTTTGCTGATGTCCTATTTTTACAGATTTAAAAATCAAACTATGTTCAGTGTTAATATAATGTCAACATTAGTTACATTGAAATCTAAATTACGATTAAAAGTACATTATCCAATTCATACTCAAGTACATAGTCTAGCAGGTTAAAGTCTACTCAGAAAATGATTCTTAGAACTTTATTTTTAAATCATAAGTATATAAATATAAACCTTTCACCTGTCATTCAGCTGCTACTAGGCAGAGTTGTATTATCGTTTTATATATATATATATATATATATATATATATATATATATATATATATATATTACGGTACTAAATAAATCTGTAAATTTACTAATAACTTAAGCTTTCGGTAAGGACCGCTTTAGTTATTAGTAATGATCTACAATATTTACATCACCAAACGTTTTGCCCACTAATCACGGGGAGGGCATTTTAAAAAATTTTTTTAAATGTTTCTTAACATCTTTTAGTATGTTTCTTAATTTACTTAACTATATATATTTACTTATCGTTAGTTTACTTATTTAGTTATCGTAAATACAGGGTGTATATTATATCTGGAAACATCCAAATATATTCTTTATTAATTAATATAGAAATTCGAAACTTTTTACAATCGTGATAGGCATTAGACACTACTTTTTGGAACAATGTTTTGTAATTTCATATTAACAAGGGACATCCTGTTGAGAGTATCTATATTATTCTTAATGGTAGCCTATACTTTGTGATACTTTGTTTTAAAGGTAATAGTTTACTGGACTGAGTGCCACAAACTGCATCTCTAAGGAATTTATCCATCAGAAAATAGAGCACTTTGGGTATTGAGAATTTGCTGATGTTCAACAATTTCATTTTAACTTCATTGTCAAAGTGAAGAATGAAGACAGTTCAATCATTTACTTTGACACCAAATGGTGCTAAAAGGATAGAGTTAAGACTTTACAAACATCTTAAATTATGTTTTATTTTATAAGAAGTTAATTAAATAAATCATTATTTACATAATTCTATTGTATTAACAACTAGCAAAGTAAAATTAATAAAACCAGCTTAAAATGAAATTGTTGTTTAATTTCAATGAAACATTTTTAAAAAATTAGTGTATCACATTATTTTGGCAAGTACTAAGTTAAAAATAAATTGTTGAACATGAGCAAATGTTCAATACCCAAAGTGCTCTATTTTCTGATAGAGTGATTCCTTAGAGACACAGATTGTGATATTCAATTCAGTTCACTATTACCTTGAAAGTGATTTATCACAAGTTATAGGCTTCTATTTAAGAATATTGACGATACCCTCAACACGACATACCCTGTTAGTGTGATATGACAAAACATTGTTCCAAAAAGTAGGTGCCCAATCCCTATCACGATAATAAAAAGTTCAGAATTTCTATTTTGAATAATAAAGAATATATTTGGGTGTTTCCAGACCTAATAGACACCCTGTTTAGTGTTTTTTGAATGTTATTTCCATGAGACATAAAATGATAATCATAAATTGTTACACAGTGTTCATGTCGAGATTATTTAATTTTCTCTTCTTGAATTAGGTTATAATAATACATTTTCTTATTTTTTATAAAATTGTACTTTTTTTATGTAAAAAAAAAAACTTGTAACAATATTCTGTAAATGTTAGTGGGTAAACAAATATAAACCTAATTTTTTTTATTTGAAAGAATTTAATATCAACAATATTATGCTTAATGTAAGAATGTGCAATAAGTAATGTCAGAGACAGTTAAAGCTTTTGTAATTAATTAAAATAATATATAATAAGACAACTATACATGATTTTATATATTTAAAAAAATGCTTACATGATCTGCAAAAGCCATTTAGCGACTGGAGAGTTAAAAACTACTGTATATGTTATCAAACATTTTATCGTTACATCAAATTATATCGACCAAGTTAACATTTTTACTGAAGTAGATTGTTGACCTTTAAATAACTGTTATAAATATTGTCAATATTATTTAACCCTAACTACACACTGAATATTCAACCACACAAATCTATTATTACTACATTTAGAAGTTTTAATACTTTTACGAACAATTCTTATGAAAAGATTTTAACTATATATAGTATTGGTGGCTGTTCATTTGTCATTGGGCTATTAATTAATGACACTTTCTAAGGAATAGTCGGCCTTAGTTTGTAACAATGACTACATTCGCTCATCTACACTCATCACACTCATTCGAAATCCATATTCGCCCATATCTTGACGATCGGCGTCTTATGAATAAATAAAATAAATAAATAAATTAAACCTGGAATAGTGTACTGATATGATTGTTTTTCAGATATGTGTAGACTGTTTTGTCTAATATTTTATTTTTTATAGACTGTATATTTAGATTATTTTAAGTAAACATATTGTATACAATTTTATTTTATTCTGTACAAATAACTTGTAATGGAGTAAACAAAATGTCAGCTTTACTTGGGATACTGACAAAAAACTCCCAGTTACAACGCAACTCAGGCTGACAACTTGATCAAGAGTCTTGGTTTGGAACTTCAAAAAAAATTTAATTTGTTTTCTATTATAAACTAGAATGGTTTCATGTTCAAAAGAAGAGAAACCTTTTTTAATCCTTTATTAGACTATTTCATGGTTGATCAATCGTATTTCCAATCCCATTAACGTTTTCTATCTAGATATTTTTGTCTGTCTCAATCCTTTGGTCAGAAAACAAGCATACGTTTGGAAAAGTGTATGCTGACCAGAAATACACAATTGGAAAATTCCTACACCTGAGCTATCTCAGAAAACAGTCATATTTCTTTTAAAATTTTAGTGAAAATCTCTTCTTATCGATTCATCATGAGAAGTAAATTATTCATTAGTTTTTTGTTTTGTTTTGTTAATAGTTCTGCAGATTTAGGTACTCAAATGAGTGATAATGTGACCCATAGCCTTGAGGTAGGTACCAGAATAGTGAGTGACACAAGAAAAGTGTTAGTGTGTCTCCTATTTTAAGACTTGGTGTTTTTAACCATTAAAAAGTGTTAACAAATGCTTTATTCTTAAAATATTGTCTCGCATGTGTGTCATAAAATGTATAAGAATTACCTGCATAATTATACTAAACCAATAATTTGTCCCAAACTGTATTGACTTCATTGAGGACTAACATTTATCCTAGTGACATAGTGTTGTCACAGTTCTGTTATCACGTTTCTTGTCCATTAAGTTCCTCCCCCAGAACTCTAATCATAAATCCATCTCGAGTGAGTGATGTATCGGAGTGTTCAACTTTTTGTTGTTTTCACCAAAGTATGATTTAAAGTCATGTTTACATCAACATGTCCCCCACTCACACTCTTATTTTTGCCACTATACGGGTCTGTAAACAGAATCAAAATTTATCTGTTTTCCAAATGCTATATTAATAATGTTTTCAAATTGACTCTTCTTTTGTTATGTTTTTATAAATAATTGTTATCATCATCTTGTTTATTGCTATGATTCATTCATACAAATGTGTAGTGACACAATCAGTATATTTAAAATTAATTTTAAATATTACTTCTTATGTTTAAGGAAGCTGATTTTTGCTAACCCAACTTATAATTATTTCTTGATTAATTGTTACGATTGAGGTGTCAAAAATTTTGCCCCTGTTAGTAGTTGTCCAGTAAGATCTTCATTATTAAATATTTTTACCCTGAAGGACACGTGAAATCTTCAAAATAAATTTTTCGATCATAAGAATAATATGGAGAGAGATTTAAACTAGCCAAAAAATAACAGCCATTCAAATGTAAATAATTAATATATTTTATAAGCTGTTGAAATATAAGTAATGATATTTATAATATTGAGAAGGTTAAAGATCTTTCTTCGGACTTCTAAATTGAATTAAGAGAGAAAATTTTGGGCTCAAATTTAAAAATAACATTTTATTTTTATTAATGGTAGAGAGGGAGTTTTATTGATCAGTGGGAGTTTTTTTATCTGTAAATATAAAAAAGCGAATACATATCTGACTGTATCTCAGATTGTGTCCTTTGTACATTACTACACCATTTCATCCAATCTTCATGAGACTTTGGAAAGCTGAGTGTTTTTTTTCCAGGGAAGGTTTTTAAGCATGGTTTTAGTTGCATCTGACTGTAGGTCTCCAAAGTTTATATAGTAATCTAACAAAATTATTATATTTATTTAATTAATCATCAGCTGTTAAATAAATGAACACTTTAGAAATAGGCCAAGTAATAACACTAACACTGGGTGTTTATATTTAGACTATAAATAGGATGCAACTCAAGTGCAGTGGTGAGCTACAGTAAATAAATTTACATTTTATTTCACCACTTTAGTCACTAATATTTGTAATCAAAAGTCTCATGCTGAGGTGTCACAAGTGCAGCGAGTGATGGGTATGCTGGTGTATCCCCTATTACTGTATAAGTATAATACTATATACATTACTAACAAAGTAATTTTTTTGGCAAACCATATCAGCTCAACTTGGGACAAAAGAAACCCTGAAAGGGAATAGTTTTTACCTTCATTTCTATAAACCCCTGTATGCAACCAAGTGAGAGTGAGTGACCATGGGATGGTGGGTGTAGAAAAATTAGCTGATCTGACTAAATATTGTCTACTTTCTTATCAAACTAAATTGTATTATTGCAAATTTTTCATAATATTTTTCACAAATTTTATTTTTAAATTAGGTTAGGCTACATTGTGTTAGTTTAGTTTGTTAAACTTAAATTATATTTAGGTTTAGTTTAGCTTAGTTAAGTTGATTGTACAATTATTAGGGGGGTTGACATTACTTGTAGGTAAGACATACAGGGTGGCAAACAAATATGGAAACACTTTTACAACATCTTTATTTTTTTTAAATAATTGAGTTCCATAAAGTATAATTTTTTATGATAGTAATTTTCTTAAAACCGTTTAATAGCAGAGAAATAATATTGTTCAAATTAGAGTACAAGTAAATGTCACACAACACAAATATATTATACTGTAATATATTTGTGTTGTGTGACGTTAACTTGTACTGTAAATGTGCCAACAGGTAGTATGCTGATTAAAAACTATTTGTTCAAATTAGTTACTTTGAAATTCGCTCTGGAAAAGATAAACCTTTTGAAGTTTACAGCAATTCATTTCTCTTGAATAGACCTTTCATTTGATACCAAACTCGACCTAGGCTTACACTGAAGATTTTCATTCTACTCCTCGTAGGCCGTTCCCCTGAAGAGATGAAATGTCGCTAATGGTGTCAAAAAGTATGTTCTTTGTAACCATGTCATGTACAATATTTCACTTTTACAAGTGAAGTAATACAAAAGTTGTGAAAGCGTTTCCATATTTTTTTCTATCCTGTATATAACTTTAACATTAATTAACTATATCTTAATATCGTAGATTTTGGAAGGTCTGGAGGTCATCAGCCAATTACTGTTGATAAGTTAGTTACATTCGTTTATTTGTATATAAGATATTTCCTAATATACTCTAAAATTTCGTATTTATAAATGACTACTTATTTTAATCTTACTGATTATGATGTTTATTAATTGGAATTATAAAAATATTTCTTTGGTTCTAAACTGGAAAATTAAGAAGAACTGAAACATTAAACTAAATAATCATGTACTATATTTTTCATATTAAATCTTTAAACTGATTTGCAATTTTCTATTATCCAAGTGCAAAGACAAGAACAGGTGATAGTAAGGCTCGAAGGAAGATTCATTAGTTGTTTGAGTCAAAGTGAAAAGAGATAATAAAATAGAAAGAAGAAAGGGCAAAGAAAAACAACACTTTTAACATCAGGAACTGTTTCCCTTCAAGCACTGTACTCAGCTAGAGGGCAGTTTAAAAGTGCTTGTATAAAAGCCTGCCCTATAAAACTGGACCCCTATAAAGCTTAGGGGTATGGCGAAATGAGTTGCTGTTTACGGCACAAACACGTCAAGACTTGTCCATATATTCAATTCACTCTTTATTTATGTCTGTGCATATATACAGGTAAATGGTGTCAAACAGCAATACTATGACTTATCAATGTAAATTATAACTAAGTACACAAAAGCCTATAAACGGAAAAGAACTCCTCAAGAAATATACAGGATTATTAACCAAATATTCCTTTAGTTTTTTCCCAAACGTAAAATTATTTTCAATTTTTGGAATACCATGTTTACTAAAGAATTTTAGTCCCATGCAATTTGTTTTTATTTTTTCCTAAAAAATTCAAGCCGATTAGATTAAATAAATATGATGTCTTCTATGACATGAAATGTCATTCTGGTTTATCAATTTATATTATTTCCTTTTGTTTCCTTGACATTTTTAAGTAATACATTTTAAACTGTTAAAAAATAATTTTAAATGTCTCAGATTTTAATATTATTTGAAGTTAAGAAAATATTATTTGAATACATTAAGATGCGTTAAATTCCATTTTTTCATAACTTCAAAATAATTTATTATATCTACCTTTAATGATTTCATACATTTTTTACTTTGACCAAAGATTTTCCTGAATATTAAAGTACAATCAGAAGTTTTGATGTTAATTGGCTCATAAAAACCATATATCTATAATAATGGACCACCATAGACATATTTTAAGGTAATGCAGAATTCATGGTCTCAATTCAAGGAGTCAATGTGAATTCTCCTCAATAGCTACAAACTTGTATGACAAATCAAGCATATGACAAATCTAAGATCAAGCCATCAACATAGACACTACTAGAGAAGTCTGAAGTGTCCGTGTTGAATGGTAGTCAAGGTTCAGATGTTGGTAGGGGAGAGAACTGGGTGTCAGACTTGTCAGTTAGCTGAAAATCAGACCAACACTACGTGGTTCGGATTCCACGTAAAGCTGTAGGTTCCATAGTTGCCCTGGCTATTGGGCTATTAATAAATAGTCCTTTCTGAGCTAAGTCGAACTCAGATAGTAACAATGACTACACTCGTTCATCTACACTCATCACACTCATTCACTTCTCATATTCGGCCATATCTCTATGATCGGCGTCTTAGATATTAATAATGAATAATGAGTGAAGACTACTTATAGTAGAAAGTATAGGTCCTATAGAGATTAGGAATAGCTAGTTAATTTAATTTGAACATTGGTTTGCAATAGACCTTTAGGATGGAAAATTCACTATTCTTAACATCATTCCTTTGTTTAGTTAAAAAATGTTATCATTTCCAAAGACATCCATCCCCTTTAGTTCAATTTCATGACTTATAAATAAAAATAAATACGAATAATATACAATAATTAATTCTGACTGATGTCTACAATATCTGAAATGATAATTTTAAGAGGTATAGATTTTTGTTTACAGTCCTTACTCCTTTTGTGTTTTTACAATATGATTAATAATATTTAGTTTACTGATGTTTACTTTTTCAACTTAAAATAATAATAAAATCTTTCAACTACCAAGAGAACCAACACTTGTACACTAAACCTGTATTATTTATTTCTGTTTATGTTTTGTTTCAGGCGGTGTTCTCTAGAGTTGCCAGGGTGTGCAAGTATGATCGTGGAGGTCCTCACCGCTTCCGAAATCGCTGGACATCTTTCCTGAAATCCCGACTGAACTGCTCTGTTCAGGGGGATTTTCCCTTTTACTTTAATGAGATCCGTAAGTAAAGATAACAGTTATACAAGAAAATATAATAATCATTAACAAAAATGTTTTTGTCTAATGTCTTAGCTTTTAGTTATTACACAGGATGACCTGTGTAGTCTGGTTACTAATTGAGTCCTACATATGCTCAGAAAATGGCAATTTATTAATATCCCAATAGAGGCATTAAGGCAACTAAGGAATCTAAAGCATTACGTGGAATCCAAACCATGTAGTATATATATATTGGTCTGATTTTAGCCAATTGACCAGCTTATACTCAGTTCTCTTCTCTAAACAAACATCCACCCTGACTACCACCCAACATTGACACCTCAGACTTCTCTAGTAGTGTCCATGCTAGTAGCACCCATGGAGCATAGGCTGTTTCTGTATTAAGAGGACTGAGCATAGATCCTATCGCCTACAATCTCCACATCACTTTATCCCAAGTTGCTGGGTTACAGCACTGCGCCACTATAGACCAATCATCCTCTGAAAAACCTGCGTAGAACCACTATTCCAAAGTGGCTGGCTCCTTTATTCATTAGCATTACCTGCGAGAGACTCAGTTGACAAAAGGTTTTTTTTCAAAGCAGTCAACCCATAGTGCCGACAATCTTATATTGTCGTATATATACGTTGATTATAAATTCTGTGGCTATAAAGTCAATGTTTTAAGTTATATTTTTCCATGTAAAATTAAATACATAATGAGATTGGTAGAAACACTGTCATAATATTCAATATTCCCATCAGTTGAGTCTAAAATTATTATTTTAAAAATAATATACCATTACTAACATAATGGGACTACCTTACACTATGTAATTGTATGGGTGAGCAAGACAATCATCACACGTATATGTGTTTGGGTGAGTAGGAGTGTTCGTATATATGGGTAAGAGGGTCATCACAATTGTGTGTGCATGGTTGGGTAGGAGAGTGTACTGTATTTTTTTGATTCTATAACCCATGAAACATAATCCATAAAATATTTGGACTTAAATTACTGAGTAATATTCTAACCTACTATAAATCTACTTTAAAAGCAATAGCACTGTACGTGTATGGGCGGGCTGGTGGGTTAATACCACTGTACGTGTATGGGGGGGCGGGTGGGTCAATACCACTGTATGTGTATGAGTGGGTGGGTGGATCAATAGCACTGTATGTGTATGGGCGGGTGGGTGGGTCAATAGCATTGTACGTGTATGGGCGGTCTACATTGCACATGCATTGCTTTTAAATCTCCCGACTGAATTGCCCAGCTTAGTTTTAAACTGATACATATATATATCATACTGATATGTATCAAACTGATACATATATATATCATACTGATATGTATCAAACTGATACATATATATATCATACTGATATGTATCAAACTGATACATATATATATCATACTGATATGTATCAAACTGATACATATATATATCATACTGATATGTATCAAACTGATACATATATATATCATACTGATATGTATCAAACTGATACATATATATATATCATACTGATATGTATCAAACTGATACATATATATATCATACTGATATGTATCAAACTGATACATATATATATCATACTGATATGTATCAAACTGATACATATATATATCATACTGATATGTATCAAACTGATACATATATATATCATACTGATATGTATCAAACTGATACATATATATATCATACTGATATGTATCAAACTGATACATATATATATCATACTGATATGTATCAAACTGATACATATATATATCATACTGATATGTATCAAACTGATACATATATATATCATACTGATATGTATCAAACTGATACATATATATATCATACTGATATGTATCAAACTGATACATATATATATCATACTGATATGTATCAAACTGATACATATATATATCATACTGATATGTATCAAACTGATACATATATTTAAGCTATCATAATAGGTAGTTAGTTAAACATTTTCATTTCTGAAGAATATGCAATTGTTTTATTCTGCATTGAGTTTTCCTTAGATAAATCTGTTGTATAGCTCGTTTAGCTGCCAATTTAATGTTTTACTTAATCATAAATTTACCTTATTTACATTAAAATATAAAAGTCCTCTGTTAAAATGAATAATACTCATAAACATATTGTCATACCTGACGATTCATACAATACAATTTAATGTCAATAATATTTTTTACAATGTATAACAATTCTCATCAATAACTAAACTATTGCTAAAGTTAATGTTACATTTTAAAATTATAACGTATTAAAATTATGCCTTTGTTAACAAGCACTGTAGATGCAAAAACTTAATTTTAATTAAAACTGAAATAACTCCCGTGAATTTTGTGAATTAAGTCATTTTCTTCTTTATTTTGTAAACTGAATTCAACAATATTAATGTAAAGAAGAGAGAGGAAGGGCCATAGTAATACACAATTACTACAAGTTCTGTTGGAACTTTGGCTAAGTCGAGCAGACTCATTGGTCAGGAGAACAATGGTTCGCAATAAACACAGACCGAGCAAAGAGTTTTAATTTCCAACAGTTTCCAAGTTTCCTTCATCAGTGGGTAGAGAAAGTCATTATCTGTTATGATTGAAACAGTAAAATATGTTAAAGAGAGTGCTAATGGAATATTAATTATCTTATTAGGCAGCTTTTGTTTGAGGCGGGAGGAGTGAACATCAGACGGAATAACAAACTAAATGATAATTGAATAGACCTCTCTCCCCTCCCTCTGACTACTTTACACTTAAAAATGCATTTTCAGCTCATGACTGTTGTATTCCAAGATCATAACTATCTTTCCTCACCTTCATTATTCAACAGTTAAAATTTCTCTTTTTTAGTTTCATGTGATTAGGAAACATTAAAAATCCATCTCAGAGTTGTTGTTTAGGAAGTTATTTATTAGCATTGGATTATTCATTATATGTAGATAATATTTGGATTTTTCCAATGCTTTGAGTGTTTAAGAAACAAACCCAGCGTTTCGACAGGTATAACAAACTCCTGTCGTCTTCAGGTGTAACTTAGCCTGCATATAAAATTTTACTATCCTTAACCCATACTAAATCATAAAAGACTTAATACTACATGCTAGATATTAAAGATTACTGTTGAAAGTCAACAGTTCTTAAAAAAACTATCATACATAACATAATTATACAAAATATAATACACAAATACACAATATGAAATACAAAAGAAATGCAAACTATGAAATCAGTCAACAAAACACGAAGCAAGTTATTAAATAGAACAAATACTCATAATAAATGCAAAACTATGACAAAATTCAACAAAACATAGAGCAGGTTATTAAATAGACAAAATATTCAACTTATCCAACCAGCTTCCAATTCCACTGAGGCAAAGAGAAGGAGTCCTCTCACCGCTACACTCACCATGACCGTCAAAGACGAACTCGGTAATGAGAGTTAATAACATGCTCTCTGTTTTTTTGAATTTTGTCATATTTTTGTATTTATTTCGTGTCTCATTGAATATTTTGTCTGTTTAATAACCTTATCTATTCTTTGTTGATTTTTTCATATTTTGCATTTATACAGGTTTATTTTTGTATGTCATTGAGTATTTGATCTATTTAATAACGTGCCCTGTGTTTTGTTGACTGATTTCATAGTTTGCATTTCTTTTGATCTCATATTTTGTTTTTGTGTATTATATTTAATAGAATAAGATTATTTATTTTCTCGAAATATATACATAAAATACATATAATTACATTTAAACATAAAAAGGTTTCTTCTTAATTGCTCTGTTAACAAAATAAAACTTATACTACTATAACAAAACCTTTCATAAATTACATATTTCAAGAAAATAATAGGACCTCCTAAGGCAATGCCTGTTTAAGAGGTTCCTTCTTTTCAAATAAATCTTAATATGCGCAAAAGCAAATAATATTAATTTAAAATAAAATATCCCAATTCTTCAAAATATAAACACTAATATAAAAACATAAATAGCTTAAACCTTAACTCTAAATTTAATGTTATCCTAACCCTAACAGTATAGCTATATAATACAATAATAGGAACAAAATAAAAACGAAACAATTTATGACTAACCAAATATGTATAATTTACTATGTTATCTGAATTAAATATATGATACAGTGAATAAGTATTTACAAGGTATTAAAATTTATACGATTATAAATGAATAATAAAAATATGTTTGAAAGTGTATTGCTTTAAACTTGAATATTTATAAGGTAATCTATACTTTCTTGCTTTAATAACCAATTTTTTACTATGTTGGAAAATAATTTTATATTTTTCAAATTTTGCAGAACAGTTGGTATTGAGTTAAACATTTTTGGTCCCAGAAATAAATAACTTTTTGTATAGAAAGTGAGATTTGGTTTGGGAACCATAAATACATCATTTTTTCTTAGCTTAACTTTATATATTTCGATAATTTCAGGCAAATTTCTCTTTATTACATAGTACATTTTTAAAGTGTCCAAAATATGTCAAAGGCAATTGAAGGATCCAGCTGAGCATAAACATCCAACCAGTGCGTTTGATCAAGAAGAGAGGCCAGTTTGATGTAGTCTATACGATAAGCAGAAGGTTCAGAATGTTCAGGTTGTAGTCTACTTGGCTCAAGGTCACGCATACACACTGTGACAACTGTCAGCACATGGTCGGTTACGTTTTCCTCAACAATCAAAACCTCCACATCTATCTTATCTCTGTTTGCAATTCTTGCAAAGACATGATCAATACTAGGTAACGTGTTCTCTGTAATTCTTGTTGGCTCTTTAGAAAGACATTCTAAACCATTCCTTGATAACAATGTATTGTATTCGTCTGTAATTATATTGGAATCCAAAATATTAATATTCATATCCCCTATTAAAAACAAGTTCTTTTTAATATTAAAAATGTTTCTATCTTCAAGACAATTTTCTAATTCAGTTAAAAACATATTTTTGCTTATACTATGCAATCTATAAATAGCAATAAAAGTAAAATAATGCTTATCTATTTTAATTTATAATTTGAGTACGTCAGCTGATTGAAAATTCAATGGACAACAATCAATTACTTCCATTGTTGATTTTACATAGATCTTTATCCCCCCTGATCTAAAATTCTCATTTGCCCTTATAAAACTTACATAGTTAGGAATTTCATAGCTAAATGTTTCATGTTGCGATATCCATATTTCAGAAAGAATTATTATATCCGGGAACAAATTTCTAGTAGTTAATTCACTAAGAAACAGGTCAAAATTGCTTCTCAGGCTACGAATATTTTGGTTTACTATATTAAAGTTAAAATTGTTACTATTGTTTAATGTAATGGTAATGTCAGACTATTATTAATTTTATTTTCTAAAGAAAAATGTTTTGAAAAAAAATTTATTAAAAAAAACAATTAAATTAATATAAACTTAAAATTATAGTAACTATGAACTAAAATAAAAACAATCCTATATACAATTATTATTAAACAACAGAAAGAAATAAACGTTGTACTATATACATATTGAAAATTTACAGCTTAATTAAATCGTTCTGAGTTGTAACAATGGTGAAAGCCGCATTTTCTTCACATCTCACGAATATTTTTCCGTTGCGGACCCACAGGAACTTGTAGTTCTTCTCCCTCTGGACCACCCTCGTCATAGCTAACAGCTTTCTCCTCGCCGGTGACAGCGACTCATTGACGTAGACATGTCGGTCGTCTGTTCTCCCCATGTGTCTGGTCGACAGTGTGCACTTCACACGACGTCTTCTGAGAAATTCTTCTTTGTCCAGACGTCTAACGAACTTTACAATAATACCAGGTGGATTGATTCCGTTTTGTTTCTTCCCCAATAGGTGGCACGCATCTATCATAGAGTCAGATATATTCATATCCAGCGCTTTACCCACACACTTCACTATATCCACAACATTTTCATTAGCTTCCTGAGCAATGCTGTGTATCTCAACAGCATTAGACCTACTGTACTGCTCACTATCTTCCAGCCGCTCTTCAAGAACTTTGATCTTTTGTTTAAGCTGTTTATTTTCCGTGGTCAGTTGCTCAATCAGATTGAAATATTTCTCCATTTTTTTACCTTGCATTTTTAAGACAGATGTATTTTCTTCAAGTCTATCATTCAGAGCTTCATATGTGACATTATAGCCTTTCTCGTATGTCTTTTGACTATCTTTTATTTCTTGGATAACTTTCATTAGATCTTCTAGGCTAGTTTTACCATCGTCAGCATCAGATTCCAAACGCATACTTTTCCTTCTTGCTGAAGCGCAGATAGAACACCTCCAAACAAGACCATGTGATGTGATGCAATCAATGTCTGCCTTGCTCATCCGTAGACATGATGCATGAAATTCTTTACTGTAATCGTTGCACACCACTTTCAGTCGTTTCACATTAATAACTTTAGCACACTCACCGCAGTTAGGCATATTGAAAATAAATAATAAGTAACAAATGAAAATTATTGACAATATAGCAACTGTATAGGTTAGGCGGAACAGGTTAATATTGGGAGCACGCACAGATAAGATAACGATCCGAACTGCTCGAGCGCTGACTCATAACTGAAGTATATTTTGTACTCACACATAACATATTTTGTATAATTATGCTATGTGTGATAGTTTTTTAAGAACTTTTGACTTTCAACAGTAATCTTTAGCATCTAGTATTAAGTCTTTTCTGATTTGGTATGGGTTAAGGATAAAAAAAATAGTTTTAGATGTAGGCTAAGTTAGTAAGTACACCTGAAGATAACCAGGAGTTTGTTATACCTGTCGAAACGTTGTGTTTGTTTCTTAAACACTCAAAGCATTGAGAATCTCCAAATATTATCTACATATCATGTCTCAGAGTTGTTTATGCATATATCTAATTTTGTACCTCCACTCTCCACTCACCGTTCAAGGCTTATTTGCACTTTTAAGTACTTTATTTATTGTGACATAAAATTTTTGTTATCATCCACATTATCTTGATGATAGTAAAATACAAAAAATGGGAAGACACTGAAGAATTCATTAGTAGTATGTTAATAGTGAGCTGTTTAACAGAATAGCAACAACATGCATGATTTTGATTATCATTTGAAAAATATTCACTGTTCTAAGGCACAATTAACCTTTTATAGTAATTAAGATTGTTTTAACTTATTGTTTTAGAAAAATACTACTTTCCAGTTCATATGGTCCTGCAAGCCTGTGTGTGTACTTTATTGAACAATTTATTCACCAGCGGGTACCTCAGTTCAGAATTCAAACCTCTGAAACAGCCCTCTGCAGCTCGATGCCTCAATAATTGAGTGACCATGCTGGCATTCAAGATTTCCATTTAAGAGACATTTTTAATTCTTTGTTCTGACAGTCTATTTGATTGTATTAATGTGTGTGTTAATAGAATCAACGACGGAGCTGATTGAGGGCACTTACGGCTCAGTCTCACGACAACTACTTTACGCAGTGTTCACTACAGCAGCCAACAGTATAGGAGGGTCTGCCGTGTGCGCTTTCTCTCTACAGGACATCAGTGACACTTTCGAAGGCAACTTTAAGGAACAATCCGAGCTAAATTCCAACTGGTTGCCTGTTCAAAGCATGAAGGTAACAATCGTTTAAAAAAAAAACTATTTTTATTTTAAAATGACAAATCATTCAGAAGACATTTCTCTCATACTCCTTTGTAGATATTAAGTATTGCTTTAATACATTAGTTTGTTTTTACATTAATTAAATAAATACAGTAAACCCGCTCATATCTGGACCTCTGATAACTGAATCTTCCGATATTCGGACCGGTCTTTAAGGAAAAGGAATCAGTACAGTATGCTGAACGCTTAAAGTGAAGAATTATCGTTAGGTCAGACAGTAAGAAAAAGTATTTTTAAGCCAAGTTATAGTGTCTGATTCTGCGAAATCCCTCCCTTCAAGTGCACTAATTTTATGAATAACATTTTTATTGAAAGTCGTGGGAATCTGGTAGGCTGTAACACATGGGTCCTATCCGTTGTCAATAAGTTCACTCCACATCTCGTATGTCTTTGTACATTTAACTCTTTTTGTATTTTGCATTTAAAGTTATATTCAAAAATGTTTTAAATTTTGTTAAGGTCATTGTATTGGATTTATGTTGTTAGATTCATCATAAATTAAATGTGACATATTGTTCTTTTAATTATTTTACCTAAAATAAACCCACCAGTAAATCATAATATAAAATACGGTGGCACCTTTAATTTCTGTTATGTATTAAAAAATATACCCGTTTAAAATATTTCTGTAGCTTACTGGATTTAGTTCACATTTCCAATGTAAACAAAGGTCAGTCTTACTTATCACTACTTATTGTCTACTCTAGTAATTAGGTTGTGGTTGGAATAGTAATTAATGTTATCATCTGCTATCTGGATGTTTCCTTATCTGGATCGCCTGGCATCTGTAAGTTATAGTGACCTCATGCAACGATAAACGGCTCTATCAAAGAGGTCTATGCTCTAGAGATCTATCCAGAGGTCTAATAGGTTCTATCAAGATGCACTACGGATAGGTGGTTGTGCTAAAAAATCTTGATTTTCTTTTTAATTTCAATTGCACTTAACATGGGCTGCAGGCCTGTGCATGAAATTTATTGAACAAGTGAAGTACCAACTGCCAGTTATGTTGAGGATTCAAACCTTGGCTCTTGCGCCCTATTTTTGAAGCCTTAACTGCCGCTAAGCTGCTACACCCACAGCATAAGGGGATGAAGATTGTTTACATACAAAACTTATATGTATGAAAATACAGTATTTTTATTTTATTTTAATTAAACATGTTGCTGAAACAACTATAAAACAATAATATATCCAAGCATTTTAGATTTAGAGAACAGCAACTTTTGCTCCAATCTGTATTATAATTTTAAAACACACCTTTAAATTCTGTAATGTATTAACAGTGGAAAAAAAACATAATTGGTAATCTTAACGTTATTTTGAAGTACACCTCAGCTTAAATGAAAACGTATAAATTTCAGTCTTATCACCATTTACATTGTTATCTGGAAGTAGCATGTTCATTAAAGTCGTGTCCAGACTAGTGTGTGCCATATTCATTATTGCCATCAAACAGCTGTCATATTGAGGTCAGCTCCATCATGGCAGCAATTATTAGATTCTGTCAGCTGCCATAATTAACCAAAAGCAATTAGTTTAAATATTGCTATGCTAAATCATTTAATGTACTTGCTACTGCACTAGTGATAAAAATTGACCTTATAAAAATATGTACATATTATTGCATTGTCTTGCCGTAATTTAATGACTATATTTGAATATTGTTTTGTGATACCATGGTTGAAAGTGTAAAAGAACAGTTTCATTTGTTGCCATATTTTACCCTGAACACATTTATAGTCCTCAAAGGCCATGGTATTATTAATTTATTAACATAAAACCATTTTATCAATTTTTAAAAGTAGTTTAGTTGTTTATTAAAGTCTCAACTGCTGAAACAACCATATTGTTATTACACATACTAACAACTGAAGTCTGTATTTATTTATTTTTACTTATTTGTCTACAAAATCTAGGCCTCACCAAGTTATGTAAAACTTGTCAATGAGGTCCTATAGTAAAAAAGAAAAACAAATTTGTAGTACAGAAAAATAAATGAATTTATTTTGGAATTTTAATTTTTTTAATAATTATCAAGAATGGGTGGTTTAATAGGCACTTATTTTTAAGTATAATAGTTGCAGCAAATCATTATTTGACATATTACAATGGCAAAGTATAAATAACAAGAACAGATCATTGTGGCTACAACAGAAACACATGGCTAAAGTTTGTAGATAATTTCATGGTGTTAACCAAAATAAGGTATCACAGGTTCTCTACTCTGTGTCTTATTGATTGTTTCTAGTCTATTGATTATTTCTTTGCAATAGAGTGCTTGCGACATCCGTGAGAGATTTGGAAAAGTGCAAGGCTTGTTTATTGTATCAACAGAATGATTTTTATTTTATTTTATAGTTGTTTATGTTTGATAGTGCCCTGAAAATAGCGTGTATTAGTGGATCTTGGGAATTTTTTATGGAACGGGAAATAGACGATTTATTTAACAATGATTTCAGTGATTTATTTTCTAATAACAGTGTATAATCAAAATGAACAATGTGAATGTAAAAGCATTAGTGAACATAGTGATCCAAAAAGGTTGCTAGGTCATTTATATCTGGACTAATGACACTTCTCCAGTTGCTGGGGAATACAGTTGTTAAGTCATATTTCTTTTAAAAGCTATAGTTTAGTTGAAAAACCTTAGCATCTATGTGGGAGGAGGGGGGAGTAGACATCCGCCATCAACCCAGCAGTTGAGAAGTTACTATTGATACAAATGTAATCAGTTACACAATGAATTGGTTGGTTGGCAGGTGCCTGACCCTCGGCCTGGTCAATGTGTCAATGACTCGAGGACTCTGCCAGATCTCACTCTCAACTTCATTAAAACTCACTCTCTCATGGACGAGTCTGTGCCTTCATTCTTCAAACAGCCCATTGTGATTCGCACAAGCTACAAGTAAGTGCTATTTGTTTTATTTACTACTCGTCCAAAACAATTTGCATTTCTAAATTTGGTATATTACTCTTAAAATATGATACTGAAATTCAAGTATCGAAACGAAAGAGTATAATGATGCTTTGAAATGGGATTTTTAGAACAGAAATTTGACAATTTTGTTTTTTCCTTTTTTTTAAATTGCTCAATGTTTGGATATACGTTGCTTGTGAAAATTATGATTGTATTTTCAAGCAAATTAAAAGACATAGTATGGAGGCAGTTATGAATGTAAATTAATTGAAATTAGAAATCAATAGACACAAGGGAAACTCCTTAATCTTATCAAATAAAATCAACTTGAATAAAAAATCTTCCAAAGTAAAAATAAAAAGATACATTTTCTCTTCTGTACGTTTTTAAATTTAATCTGCACTTATTATAACCCTTTAAAAATCACTTCTAAATTTTGACAGGATTATTCATACTTTAATGCAATTTACTAACAACAGATCAGGAATGAATTGTACTCTCCGTCAATTAGTTAATGGATGCAAATTATATGTAGTAAAATTACAGAAGTGAACTGTATACTTGTCCTGCAACTTGTAATCTGATTATTGAAAAATATAGTTTAGTAATAATAAACAATTTCATACTCACGGCTCCCAATATAGTCCACCAGAGAATGTCCATGTAGAGATGTGGAGCTGGCTGGAACACTGCTGGAGAGAGACCTGGTGGGCGGAGAACCTGGGCTGTCGTTGAGGCCGACAATTGACAGGACCCAAAGAGTGTGGCGGATCACTATGCACATGCAGTAGGTTCTCTTCATAGGCGGTTTTGTAATGGTATTGAAAGAAAAGAATTTGAAAATTGATATAAAATTGTCAAAGAGAATGTACTTCATACGACACGTAATGGTGCGACACATTGGCTGTATGAGAGAGCGGTTATCAATGGTACTCTAACTTTCAACTTGGCACTGCCGGTTGAGACAAGAGGTTGTTATCTTATCGGATAACAATAGATTGGTTCGGGGAAAGGCACCGTTATTAAAACCACTAGTTATTAAATCTAGTGGTTTAATAACTAATACGTTGAGGATTCTCAAATATAGTACAATTAAATTATAATTTATAGCATAATACAAATTTTATTTATGTACACAACACTCTCAAAATGTATACTACTACCATTGACTATAGAAACAAAAAGTCTGTCTGCTCATATGGGTATCGTGAAACCAATCTTCCTCTTGCGTAAAATTAGTCTATGTTAGGTTTTCACAGGTAGCGCTAGCATTCTCCCTCTCTCTCTGTCTATCTACAGCACATATTGAAGTGACTCATAGCTGAGCTAATAGTATGCGGAATAGTTGTATGAGCAATTTTTTAATAACCTTTAAATATCAGAACATGCCCATTTACAGCACATGCTTTGGCTTAGACGATCTATTTATTTCAATAGTCAGTCCCACAAGTTAAAAAATAAATCTCAAATATTTTAAAGATTTATAGAGGACTGAAATTCTAAGAAGTTGATTGATTACTTACATGTAAGAATTCAAACCTTCAGCGATTCTAATGAGCAAATGATGTCAATTAGTTCAAATATCCCACTATTCAAACTATCAAACATTTAATTATTCTCTAAATTAAGTATTTAAATTAATTTTTTGGCTGTGATCTGTAATAAAGCAGCATAGAATAATAGTGGTTGGCACATGGTATTAGTGTGGTGATGACCTCCCACCCACCCATACACGTAAGTTGTTCATTAAACGTACATGGGTAGGTAGTTACATTAGAGGAATTTCATTAAACCACAAGATACTCTACTTTAAAATATTGTGCAACATGTTGATGCAAGATGAAATATGCTTTTCATCTTTTAAAACATATGAGTATATCAACTTGGTGTTAATGTTGACCCAAAATTAAAAGGTGCCAAGGACACTGTTCTGCTAATTCACCAACTCCAGATGCTTTGAAGAAAAATACTCTAGGAATGACGGGACTGCCCAAACAAGATACTTCTAGAGTAAGTGGAGTTAAATTTCCTGATCAAAAGCCGAGACAGAGCACACTCACAGACGTCTCATTGAAGAAGAATGGTGTTCCAAACGTACAAACCAATCCACCTTTGTACTTATCAGTCAATCAGTTATGCCAATACGTACAATAGTTATCGTTTTATACGATAATTCTAAAGATTCCCCATTAAAAAAATAATGTTGTACGATAATATGATAAATTAGCATAATGTACAATAAAATGCGTTAATTCTAGTGAGAAGAAAAATGCCCCTGATTTTGATTTTAATACACAGCCTGACAGGGTCATAAGAGTGTTTTACCCCTTATGATACCTAGACCAGAACCTAACCTTGTTTAGTTAGATCCCTTCATCATCGTTTGTTATTCCTGGTTTGACAATCATTCTCCTTCCATCTAATCAGTTATGTTGTCAGTCAGTGTCAGTGGTAATATTGCTGTACTCTAAAGCACTCCTGTGCTGTGGTAGTTTTGTTTTATTTTAGTATTTTATATGTTAGAATAAAATATTTAATGTTTGTATGACATAAAAATACTTGTATGAGTAAATATTCTTGAATAGAAAGGCGAAAGTAAATAATCCCCAATTAATGATACTGGTAAATTGACTAAAAATTGGTAATTTACCTTTCTAAAAAGTGTAGGATAATTTCATGGTTTTTTTCTCCATCATTTTAACCTCTAGCTCCCATAATTTTATGTTTGAAGTCTGGCAACACTGCAGTCAATCACCAGTCTGCAAAGTGCAAAATGAAACACATTGCTGATGGGAAGTTTTGTCAAGTACAGGGAGTTGAAAAGTGTGATTAACACTATGAATTTCTAATATAATTAATTTATTCCTAATCAATTAAATTATAAATATTTAGTATACTCTGTATGAAGTTCACTCAAATATTATATCTATTTAAATTTTATAAATATTATTAAGATGTATAACTAACCTTCACGGGTAATCCCAACCCAACTCTAATGAATTTCATTCATCCAAAATAATTTTGAACACACTAATTAATGAATCTAACAGTGGCTTACATAAATTTGTTTGAATTGTTAAATGTTATCGTTTGGTATGTTTTAAATCATTTATAGTTAAGCCTTCTAGCTGCAAAAACTGGTTGTAAGCATGCTAGGGTTCCATACAACTATACAAGTAGTTGATGTAAAGAACAAAAATATTCCTTTCTTGGTCCTAATACACATATAAGTTTTTTTGTGATTAAGATCTTATTTATTCAAGATATTTATTTTATTTCCAGCTATCGGTTTACTCAAATAGCTGTCGACCCTCAAATCAAAACTCCTGGAGGCAAATCTTATGATGTGCTGTTTATCGGTACAGGTAAGTGTATAAATTTGGTTAAGATTTGATTGGAAAGTATTGTTCTCCAATTAATGTTGAACTCTTGGTTAGGTGTTAATATTGTGTATTATCCTGACAACAGACAAAAAAAGAAATCACTCTTTATTGAGAGAATTTGTGATCAAAATTTGATTGCAATAGCCATTTGAAACTCCCAAGAAATGCATAGTTATATTTTAGTATATTTTTAGCTTGTTTTTATCAGAAATATAAAAAACAATAGTACACAATTGAAATATTTAAATTTGACAAACTGGGATGCCAATTTAGCAAAATTCTACAGACTACAACATAGGAAATTGTATACTGTGATATTATATGTGTTAAGGCTTTTTTATAAAACATGGTGTCTTCACTTTTCAGAAACCTTTTTTTGCCCTTTAATTTTGTAAACAATTTAATAATTTTACTTGAACTCAATTTTTGGAGATTTATAATTGAGAGATTAAATAAAACATCCATCCATTTTCTCTTCTTTTTTTTATTTATAGACCACCTTCTTTGTTTCATACAAAAGAAAATATTATTATATTCATACTCTACTGTAAATATATTACACTATTTAGACTGGAAGGTATAATTATCTTGTTATATACTCGTGGCGAACATGTTTTCAGACACTAGCTTTGTGTACATCGTCTGGCCGGGTTTGAGTTGCGGGGAGAACTCCGCACTTAACTTTAGTGTAAAGTGTAGTGAAAGGAAACCAAGTTTCTCTGTTTTACTATATATATATATATATTTACAGTAGAGCCTCACTTATCCAATGTAATGACATCAGATTACTAAAAATGTTGAATAGTAGAGGGTGATAGTAAAAAATGGCATTAAGTTTATTTTCCATAGGCACTGCAACTCCTTTATGCTTAGAAGCCATTTCACTTAAACGCAACAGTGCCGCTGAACATATAGCCCAATCAAACAACAAGTCCAAAGCTCTTTGGGAGATTATCAATTCAGAAAAACAAAACAAACTATTATGCAGTTCTTTATTGAGTTTAGAAATAGATGGCAAGATAGAAAACAATCCATATCTAATGGCCGAACATCTAAATCTCTACTTCTCCCAGATTGCAGACACAACACTTGAAAAATCCCGTAACGAGACTCAAATCAATAACATACTCCCCCTAACTGGAAATGCCTTCACCTTATATCATGGTGAACCACTAAATCTAACTCCTACTGATTCCAGTGAAATACTAAGAGTTATTCAGTCACTGAAATTCAAACTCTCTTGTGGTGTTCAAACTCTCTTGTGGTGTTGATGAAATTCCATCGAAAGTAGTAAAACACTGTGCAACACATTTAGCAGCCCCACTTGTAAGCATAATAAATAAATCATTTCATCTTGGCCAATTTCCATCTGGTTTGAAACTCTCCAAAATTTACCCTAAACACAAAAAAGGCTCCACAACCAAAGCAGAAAACTATCGCCCAATTTCACTGATCTCCACCTTTTCAAAGATCATGGAGAAGATTGCACTTTCGAGAAAAGTCAGCACGGTTTCCTCAGAGGAAAATCTACAATCAGTGCCATCACAAGTCTTACTGAATATGTCATCGACCAACTTGAAGACAATAATTATGTATCAGCAGTCCTATTAGACTACAGTAAGGCTTTTGACTGCTTGGGGCATGAGCTGATTCTTTAGAAACTGTCCGTACTAGGGATTCAAGGCAGAGCAAATGACTGGGTGGCCAGCTATCTCGAGGGACGCAAGCATATTGTTGAAATTCAGAAAACTGTAAATGGACAAAGCTGTACTTACAAATCTAAAACAGCTCCAGTGAATAGAGGAGTCCCACAGGGCTCAGTATTGGGCCCATTTTTGTTTGTTCTTTTTACTAATGATTTTTCACATTATATCAACACTGACAATGTAAAGACTATTATGAATGCAGATGATACAACCCTTCTTATCAAAAATGACTCCGCACCGGGCCTGCATGCAGACATTGTCACATCAACAAACAAAACTCTGCAGTACTGCCTGAAAAATGACCTCGCAATTAACCCAACAAAGACCACCCAAATTAATTTTAGCAGAAGACAAGATCAAATTCCTAACGTCCAAAACATCACAATAGAAAAACAATCAAAACTGTTAGGCATAGTGATTGATGGTGATCTTACCTGGACTGATCATATTAACAGTTTGACCAAAAAGCTTGGATGTGGAATCTACGCAGTGAGAAGAATTAAGTGGATAGGAGGACTGCAAGCGGCAAAGACAACTTACCATGCTGTTTTTGAATCCCATATAAGGTATGGTATATCAGTATGGGGAGGAACATCTGTCCATAATCTTAGCAAGATTTTACTCCTCCAAAAAAAGGCAATAAGGACGCTGGCAGACCTGGGACCACTTGAAAGCTGCAGAGAAACTTATAAGACTTTAAAGCTCATGACTGTCATAGCACTGTACATCTACTCTGTAGTTGTCCAGACAGTTGAAATGGAGTTACCAAGAACTAAGGAACTCCCACAACACCCGGAGAGCAACTGACTACCTCCTTCCTGGACAACATACTACACGGTACAGCAGGAAACCATCCTACATGGGAAGAAAAATCTTCAACACCCTACCTCTCAACCTAAAAAATCTTGGAGGGAATGAGTTTTATTTATTTATTTATTTATATTTATTCTTAAGACGCCGATCGTCAAGATATGGGCGAATATGGATTTCGAATGAGTGTGATGAGTGTAGATGAGCGAATGTAGTCATTGTTACAAACTAAGGCCGACTTATTCCTTAGAAAGTGTCATTAATTAATAGCCCAATGACAAATGAACAGCCGGTGATTATCAGCTGATCCTTCTCAAAATGTATTGACTCTGATTGGGATCGAACTGAGAACCTTTAGCACATGAAGCTGGGATTGAACCAACTACGCTACCGACAAAGTTCAAGAAAAGCCTTCAAGACTGGCTTGTGGACAGACCCTTTTACACCATGACAGAATTTTTTGACTCTGTAAACAGTACATTGTAAAGCAAGAGACCTGAAGATTTTAATTCATTGTAAATTTTGACGCCATTACACTTCTTTATGTTGTTGTAAATAAAGAACTTTTGACTATTGACTATTGACTAGGCCCAAGTTCAATAAAACTATGGTACTGTACAGTCACAAATAATAATTGTTTGTTTTTACTTTCTCCCATATGCGTTAGCATAAAATATTGTGACCGTCCAAAAAAGTTTGTTTACAAGTTGGTCTAAAAATCCATTTTAGGGTCCCCTGAACCCAAAAAAGTGGTTTTAAAAAATTTTTGTGTCTGTGTGTATATGCAGTTCGCTGGAGACCAAACAGATGGATCAAGTGTTATGAAATTTGCTATGTGTATTTTGCCGATATCTCCAGACCATTTTTTTTACTTTTTTGAAATTTTAGTTTTTATATTTATGGGCAAAAAAACATACACAAGTGGAATTTTCTCTAAAACGGCTCTAACGATTTTGTTTAAATTTTCAGGAAAGATGTGAATTGAATTTAAAATATTTTAGTAAAAATTGCATGTCTGTAACTTTACATGTAGTTTTTGAGCTATGGAAAAAAATATTTGGGAATCGAACTGGTAATTTTTGTTTAAATTTTCAGGAAAGATGTGAATTGAATTTAAAATATTTTAGTAAAAATTGCATGTCTGTAACTTTACATGTAGTTTTTGAGCTATGGAAAAAAATATTTGGGAATCGAACTGGTAATGTTTAAAGTTTTGATTTTTTAGTGTTTAATATGGGGGAAAGTTTGTGCCAATTCTTTGGAACCATTTTTTTTTTTTTTTTTTTTTTTTTTTTAGCATAGCTTAGTGAATACAGTCACGTGATAAATACGCTTTGCACAGTAAAGTAATGCTTTACTAAGGGTTAAATTAATTCTTTAATACAACACAAATTGTACAAACCTGTGACCGCTCAGGAAACTACTGAATAAGAGTGTATGAGTTATGCAACCAATATTTCTCTTTCCTTCAAAGGATGTCTGTCCTAAAAATTCCAGCACCCTCAACAGATGACAAAAGTGATGTAGTCTTCTCACCCGGTACATAAAGTCAAGTACAGTAAGAAACAAAGCAATGCACTGTTTGAAAAAACCCTCACAAGGTACATACATTTTTATTCATTACAGAACAATAATCCATTATATTATTCTCAGACAATTTTTATTACATTATTGTTTTTGGGACGAGTATGTTGTTTAAAAATAAAATAGACTGTCAAATAACAAGTCTCTACTGTATTTTACTGCATTATTTTATTTATAGATTTTATTGTTTATTGTTGCTTTGATTTTTGGCAATCCCAATTATTGTGAAATATTTATTCTTTTTTGAATAAATTATATGTAGCTTACAGAGCCTAATCAGCTACCATTATCAATCTTTAAGTACTAACTTTTGGATCCGTGTGAGAGCCAAAAAACGGATATAATAATTAAATAAGGAAAACGAGAGAAAAGGAAAGAGAGATCTCCCATCTTCTAACTAAATCCACGCTGGCAATCCATTTGAGCCATCTATCTCCAGATAATTGGGCTGGAACAAATTTATTTGTGGAATTTATAGATTAATGAAATTATTAAATGAATTGATTATAATAATTAATAAACAAAAATTCTATATATACCCAAAGGGTGACCAACACAAAGGGCTAAAAATCACAATTATGACAAAGTTAATGCTTTCTAAATGCAAATATAATGACAAATTTATTATTAGTTCACTAAAATTATCCAACTATCATACTGAATGAATGTTATTGTATAGAAATATGCATCATATTTTAGTACTTTTGAATGAATTCTCTACCGCGACATGGACATATATTTTATTTGTAATAATGATGATTGATAAAAATTTCCTGTTTTGTCAGTGTGCTTGAACTCTATGATCTCTGTAACGCTTGTATCTCTATGAACTATCATGAGCTTATCACGATATCACCTGATTACCAAACTACTGTTTTGGAAAAATGAAGACAGAACAGTTTCATTATTTAAATATAGAGATGAAGCTACATTCCCATGCCAAAAATTCTATCTCCTTTTGAAGCCAACTCTATAGCAAGAGTAGAATAAAGATGATTTAGCAGTAGGAAATTTTGATGAATTTGATTGTTGAAGATAAAATTTCTTCAAGATAAAGAGGAAGTGGTGGATGAAAAGTTCTGTAGAAGTGGAGTTACATAGTCTGATGAACAAAAGGTTTCGAAGATGTAAAAGTATGTGATTATGAGTGTTCTAGAAGTTTTAGAAGGTCTGGAGTGATCAAAAGGTACATTCAGTCAATCTATTATCCAACCTCAGAACATCAGGCAGACCTGGATATACCACTAGACCCACAAGTCAATGGGTGTAGAGGCTCATGGTCGACAAAGCACTTTTAATTTTGTCAAACTTAAAATTCATACTTATGATAATTTCAACTTAGCAAAAGAAGAGCTGCTAGTTGGTTGCAAAGCATACTTGCAAATAACTAAACTCGTTAGTGTAGCACTTTTTGGAATTTTTTTGTTCTTTTCTGTGCTGATATGAAAAGAATATTAGACTGAGCTAGCAATCCATTCGCCACATTTCCCCTCCTACCATACCCTCCAACAAAGAAGGGAAGTAATTTTTTTTACAAATAAATTGATGTGTAATAAGTAGATGTTTGACTAATTTTTATATGTTTCAATGTAAAAAATGTGTAATATGAAATATACACTACACAATAAGATATTATATAAATATATATACATATAAAAAAAACTTTATTTTACAACATATATTTAAAGGTGCAAGATTATAATTATGGTAGGGAAGCCTTGTTACTAATTTCCTCATGAAACAAATACAATTTTACTTCCACTCAACTTTACTTTCTTCCTTACAGTAAAATTAATACTGAACTTATTTTTCAGACAATGGCTTTGTGCTGAAGACTGTGAATGCGGACTCAGCAGACACTATTGAGCGAGTGAGCCCTGTGGTTATAGAGGAGATCCAGGTGTTCCCCTCCAACATGTCAATACGATCACTAAGGGTTGTACGTGGGGACAACCAGGAAGGCCGTTTAGTTGTTGTCTCTGATTCAGAAGTTCTGTCCATTCGCCTGCATCGTTGCGATAAAGTTGTCTCTGGTTGCAGGTAATAATTGTATTTATTCATTCAAATAATTATGTAATTTACCTAGTCAAGTTTCTGATGATAGATTAAATTTAAATCTTTCAAAACCTTTTAAAAACAATATTTATTAATTAAAATAATACCCTAAATTAATAATAATTGTACATGTAACAATTGATACCAGGTTCAAGCTCAGTTGAAAAACCTGTATTTACAAGAGAAAAATTAAACAAATGTACTTTGGAAGAAGAAAGAAAATGTCAGAACTTCTGAGACCCAGGATTCATACACTGAAATGTTTTAGGATTATTTATTCACAACAAAGATAGACATCCTTTGTATTCAATTATGCCCAGAAAAGAAAGTATGTACAACAACAAGATTACACTTGAAACAACAAGACACATACTTTATTTGAATAAATTTCCATTATGTTATATGGTATCAGATGGATCATCAGCAAGTAATATCCAACCAGTTCCAAACTAACAAAAGTGATCATTATATTAATTGCTGATGTATATCTATGACACTGCTTCTGACTTGCTTCCAGAACCCTTACAGCTTCGGGTTTGTATATTTTGTCAGTAATAATGCACTTTACATACAAACTCTACCAAGAAACCACCAAGCTTGTACCTATTAAACTTGGCATGGAGAACATTCTACCTACCAATTCAATGTTGAACAACAGAAAAAGTGCTCTTACGTTGAGTAAAGGAAATTCGTCTCCACCACATTTACGTAGGTCGTTTTTTATTTTTTTATTATTGAACTTTTAACGGTTTCTATCTCAGAAACAGTAGGGTTCATAAAAAAATACAAAGAATAAAAATATCTTAAAATAATTAAAATTACTTTAATCCTTTGACCGCAGAGGAACTACTTACATTGTGACCCAGAACCGCCGGGCCCAGTTGCGCTAGCCCTACCGACTCGGCGGTGTGTTACCCAGAACCGCCAATCCATTTTCAGACGATTTTGCATGAGTACAAATAAATATTTGCAGTTCTGCTAATATAAAAATAGAATAATGTTTTTGGTGTCATTATTTTTGTGAAGATATTCTCTACAGATATATGAAGACGGTTTTATATTTTTAATTTAATTTAGAGTCAAAAATAAAAAATAACAACAAAATGTGTTAAAATTTCATAATTTTTATTTTTAAAATTCAGTAACATTATTAATACTTAAAAATAAACATAAAACTCACTTTCTATTGTAAAACAACCAATGAAGAACGTTACCTGGGAATTTGAGCTAGAAGTACTCATAAATAACATTGAGTTTTTAATTTTAAGGAAGTTTGTATACTACACAAAAATCTATATAATTCTTAGTTTTTGTAACCTACTTGCATTATTTTTCAACACATTGTAATGTATTATTCCAGAAGTGCCTGAAGTGTAGTAAAAAAGCTAATTTAATCCAAATTAATAAAAACATCACTCATAATTATGTTATTTATCTCAATATATATGTAAATTGTTATACGATTCCCAGGAGTGCGTAGAAAAGATAATTTTCACCATAAAAATACATATAAAAAAAACTGAAACCTCTTAAGTTTTAAGTGTAAATAAAAAGTGTATTCAGAAACACAATTTTATTTACACCATATACGTTATATTGACTGTGTGTTTATATTTTGCAGAAAACAGCTGATTTTAAACGGATATCTACACTAATGTCAATAATGTTTGCTATAGTATGTTAATTTACTAAATTAAACAAGTATTGTTGAGGCTAATGTCATAAAGAGGGGCCGTGTCCCTTCTACGAGATGTGCTATTTATTTATTTATTCCTATAAATAACAAAACTGGGGCTAAATTATTAAAAGCCGATAAGATCGGCTAGCGGCAGTTATGGTCTGATAGGGTGTGGTGCTGATATCGGCCCTTGGCAGTCAAGGGTTAATCACCATAAAAATTGGGGTTCCCTTAAGAATTTTTTAAGTTTGACGTCATATTAGAAAATGGAGGTAAACATTTTTCCACTTTTCTTACATTCTTAAACACTAGGTGAAGTTCTTATTTAAAGTTAGCTGTAAATGTTCTAGTTTCTGAGATCCTAATGGTGGCCCAATTAAAATGACACTGTATATATTACGTGTTAATACAGTAGTTAGTTCTGCATCCAGCAAGTAGAAGTGTCGTGTTGTCAGCATACATTAAAGTTGAGCAGGAGGCACTTATATGTTGAGACATGTTGTTATTGAATTAAACTGAAAATTTTCTTTATTGAGGCAAAATCAGTGCAACATTATTGCCCCTTCTTACATTTAACTTTTTAATGAGTAAAATAAAGAACAGGGCCTAGGACTGTTACTTGAGATACTCCCCTATCTTCAGGTAAAGATTTAGACCTGATGTATTGTTTATTCTTTTTATTATGCCTAATTTCCACCAACTGGCTTCAATCTTCCAATCATTATCTGGAGATTCACAATTTAACTTAACACAACATGTTGAACTTTAACCACAGATTCTGTTTAACAAATATAAGGAAAGACTATGAACTAAATTAAAATATGTTTCAATCAACTTAAAGTTTTGTATTTTCCAGTTGAAACTCAATAAACTTAGTCACTAAAACACTAAGATTACCGGAATCTACAACAATATACAATTGTTATTTATTATTTGATAATTTATATTTCTATATTGAAATGGATTTTTCCGTAGACAAATAAACAAAATTACTGTAATCTAATTTTTCCAGATAACTGATTGTATTCATGACATTTTTTTGTTTCAGTGAGTGTGTAGCTCTTCAAGACCCTTACTGTGCATGGGACAAGATATCAAGCAAATGTCGCTCAGTTGGGGCAAATCGCTGGAATGATGAAAAAGTCTTCTACCAGAGCATTGCGACGGGAGTCCACAGTTCCTGCCCAGCAAGTAGGTTGAAACATTGCTTTGGGCTAAGCAGGCTGAACCAAAAATTTTCATAGAGATATTTGTGAACAACTGACTATATATTAAAATGTACCAGTATCCGACCAGTATCCAGACATGGTTAATCAGCGCATTCCATGGGGTGAAAGTGAAACTATTTTCCATCACTAATTCCTATACACACAAAAATATAAAGATTATTATAGTTTTAATATAATATAACTACAAGAAAATATATAATCTGTATTATTAGTAAAAAACCAAGAAAGATTCTAATCTACCTAATGGCAATTAGAAATCCTTTATTAGTAGGCTATTTCTCCTTCTTTTAAAAGGTATTTTGTAAAAACTATTAAATATGCTTAAAGTGATAATATTATGTCACTAAATATTTAAACAATTAATGGATGTCATTTTTATTTAACTTGAGTTTTCTTATGAATAAAATCTCTTCACATGGTAATTTAGACTTTATTTGCCACATTGCTATTTATTTCCATTTTTTAAAATGACTTTTAATGTCTAACTAAACAAAAATAGAGCAAATTTTAATAATAAAAAAAAACATATACTCCTGCTCTTCTATTAGTAAACAGTTCCAGACCAGGTGTTTTATCGTGCAACCCTAATAATACTACTGAACACATCAAATTCCACCCTAGCAGAATTTATTTCTTTAACACGTTGATTGCGGGCGACGTTGATCAACCATGCGCCGCAGTAGCGCGTGTGGCGGGCAGCGTTGTACAATGATCCTACAGTCCTTGAAATGTATTGACTCCGTGTGAGGTTAGCCATTGCCCGGGAACGTTGTGTCGCTCGTCGCTTGTTGTGCCGGTCTTTGTGAACAATTCGATGTACTTCGTTTTTGGATACCACCATTTTTGTGTTTGTGGTACCAGTTCTACGTTTTAGTGTTTTTTAGGATTGTTAAAAGTAATGTTTGTGCAATGGATGATAGTTTTTGACAAGTTCCACGAGGACATTCATGAGTGAAATATAGTGTAACAATGGCTGTGGGAAGTTTTGTAAATAGTTTTTTATTTTTAGTATACCCATTTTTTATATTACCATACATTATTAGGACTAACTGTACATTCTCATGCCATTTAATAACATTGTGCGCGAACTTATTATTATCGTGCCTAAACATTTTTTTTTCGACAGAAGAAGTTTTTTGTTGTTGTAAAACTGTTTATTTATTCTGTTATGCAATTATCAATAATGGGACTGTACAAAATTGTCAACAATCGCCAGCTGAGTAACGCTTACCGGCGCCCCAGGCGGACAACGTTGATCAACGCACCGGAAATGACGTCAATGGAATTGGCCTAATTCCATACCTGGACACCTTCTGACACTACTCTGGCTACAATGGGACTATTTATAAGTTAAATAAAAAATTATTATATTTCAGCCTGGGGCATGCACAATGTTGGGCGATTTCAGCAATGAACGTGTTAATGACTTAATATAACACATTAAATTTAGTGTTATTATAAGTATGGATTCAAACACGCAATCCTTGGCTTTGACTTAGTTTAAGTACAACACTTTAGACCTCTAGTTCATTTCAACACCAATGGCTTATCGAATTTATTCATAATTTATGGGGCGGAAAGGGAAAATGGTCCTCTTGTCGAATTTTGTCGATTATGAGTTATTCATCATATCTTTAAATTAAGATTTTAAATCTTAACAGTTTGTTACATACTGTATATCTCTATCTTTTTTTTTTAAGCTATGAGAGTTTGAAATTTACAAAACGAAAATATTTACATTCGGGGAAACCCCTACAAAAACTTTGACACAACACGGAAACTTTATTTATGAATGAAGATATGTATCACATTATTGCTTCAAATATCCTCTTTTTAATTATATAAAAACATTGTTTTAAGTGTGCGTTTACTTTGATGGTACGGGAAGAGCATCTGGTTCATTAGGTTCCGGGTTGGCAGCTGCAGAATCTACCTCCATGTCAGATTTAGAATACAGAACATCTTTTTAACTCATTTTTGCAGTAAGGTCTGAAGTTCCTAATTAGATATTCCTTTTGTTTTTCTGACATTGCCTCTGGTTTCAATTCTAACAGAAATCAAACAGGTCCATCTTCTCTTGAAAAAATGTTGTGTACAAAATTTTTGCCATCAGTATCAGTTTAACTATGTACTTTACTTAAACATATCACTAAATTCAGAAGCCCAATCAGAGGCAAATTATAAAAGATAATCTTTTAGTGTGTAGAAAGCAGAATTTGAACAACCAAATTTAGATGGCTTATAAACTTGTGATAAAAAAATGGACCTGTTGTCGTACCCCGACAACAGTCTTTAATAAAAGATGTAAATATTCTCCTTTTAGTTGAAACTCGTAGGAGTTGTCTCAACTGACTCTAGAATTTAGGAGCATCTACTTTTTAAAGTTATGCGTCGTTGTTTCTAAAAGGTACCTCTTTTCGGCCATGTTATTTCTCCATAAGCGGCAAGAGGTCCCTTGACATTTCCAGACTTGACATTGAATGCTTTATTGATACTTTTTATTTTCGAAACTGTTTAAAATTGATTGTAGTGTGTAAATAGGAAAATACAGTTAATTAAGTCAATAAAAACCAAATATCCCCAATCTGATCCAACTCTCTTATTTCGACCGTACTGAAAAACTGACTATGCCGACAAGAGGTCCCTTTTTCCTTTCAGCCTCATATTTGGTGTGACACCATGCTGATAGCATATATTGCAATGTGAGCTCTAATGTGCTAAAGATGGGTATAAACAATTAACCAATTAATATTAAAAAGTACATCAATTACTCAGAACAAAGAATTAAACAAATAGCCTGTAAAAACAAAACCACAACGATGGTTTTGAAACTAAAGCAACTTAACAAAAGATGAATCGCTGTCAAGAGAAGTAAGAATACTGAAATTGACATCAATTGATAGTTCATTTTACTGAATATCCAATGATAAGAACAAGAAAGTGATCAATTTATGGTAGAATAAAAACTGTGACAACAGCAATGTTTGCACAACCTTAGCAATGAACTGGAACGTGAATTATTTCTTCATCTCTCCAGCAGGCTGCCAGGGAGATAAAAATATCTAAATTGTCATCGCTCGATGAATAATTTTACTGAATGACCAATGCTATAGTTTATTTAACCCTTAAAGCGCCATTTATCCAATCCAATTTTCCATTAAGTGCTCATTTATTGTAAAAAAATCAAAATTATAATTTTTAGATGCTCATAAAAAAATGAAAGAAAAAATAGTAAACAAATTTCATGTTCTGTATAGGAAAATAAAAGATATAATAACATTTTGAAACTTTCACTAGCTTATTTTACCTTTTTTTTATACATGAATATGTAAATAAGCAAACTTTTTACTTGAAAGTAAGCCTCAGGCATAGATCACTATATAAATCAATACACAATATTATTGCTATTAATAAAAAATGTATGATTGAGTACATTTACATGTACATAAACTGATAAAGACTTAAGGGTCTGCACATAACACATATAATTTGAAAAAAGTAAATACATATAGCACTTGAATACGATGTATTTAGTACACCTTGCACAAAATTGTAAAAATCAGAATCATCCGGATTATTTATATTGACACTTAAAACTAATAAATAACTAACATATATTAAACTAAAGTAATGATAAAAACAATGACGACTGCTCGGTTCAACAGTCGCTGCACGTATATGCGCTTGTGGCGTTGGGCGGCACAGCGGAAATGTACACTGCCAGACAAAAACCAATCTTATAGTGATTGACAGGTCAGCAAAAGATCACGTGTCGCACAATGCGTCTCTCATGAGCCACCACCCATATCCTAAATGCACTGACAGATTAAATTAGAAACATTATTTAGAAAATATTATTTTTGTAATTATTACGCGTATATGCGCTTACAGCGTTTAGAGCAAAGTCAATATATGCATGTTTATGCCCTTACGGCGTAGTAAGGGTTAACTCTATGAGGTACAGTCAAAAAGTACCTGGAAACGATGTCCAGAGCAGAGACACGTAGCTTGACCTGTGGAAATTTTCCTGTGCAGCAGCTGGTACTACTCCTGGAGAAGGGATATCGGTAACGTGAGTATCGCTCAGCCACCATTGTTCCCCTGGGGAGAGCGCTTCATGTATTTGCGTGTTTAGATTGTCGCTTTTTGAAAATTGGTTTAATGAAGAGCGTAAAAATATTAAATTTTATGTTTTGCTTGAAAAGTCATCTTCTGAGACACTTATAACGTAAATTCAAGCTTACTGAGTTGAGGCGATGAAGAAACTCCCAAGTTTATGAATGGCACAAATGTTTTCATGAAGGTTGCATAAACATTGAAGATGACTCTTGTAGTTGACACCCTTCAACTGCAACCACAGATGACAACATTCAGAGAGTCCGTAAAATTCTCAATGCAAACAGAATAATAATGATTGATGAAATCGTATATGAGTTAAATTTATTATATGGCAGTGTTCACACAAAAATTGTAAGTGCTTACAAGATGCCATTAGGAGGAAATAGCCTTAAAAATGGGCAGAAAACAATTGGATTTTGCTCCATGACTGTACCCCTGCATATCGATCCCTACTAGTTTGTAACTATCTAGTCTAACTCCACATTACCACACTAGATCATCCTTCCTACTCGCCTGGCCTCATGTCGCTTGGTTTCTTCCTGTTCATATGGTGATGAAAACATCAATGAAAGGAGAGCGATTTGCAGAAGCTGAAGATATCAGAAAAAATGTGACAAAATCATTGAAATAAATTTCAAAAAATAAGTGTCAAAAGTGTTTTCAACACCTGTATGATCTTGGGATAAGTTTGTTGTTGAAGGAGGAGAGTATTTTGAAGAAAAATAGGTTTGTAAGTTTTTATCTTTCTCCGATAAATATATTTCAACCAATTCCGGGGACTTTTTGACTATACCTCGTATTTGTAAACCTTACTATAGAAAGTGGTTCTTTTTGGCAGTGTTTGAACCTCTCAAAATCAATGGTCACCGTTGTTGAGACGAAATACCATCTCAAAATTGTCAATGCATACTAATGTTTTTAAACTTTCACTGTCATTATGTGAAACAGTAAAATTCAATTGGGTGAACTTCAACTTTTCATCAAGTTATACATAAATGAGTTTATATAAACATCATGTAATGTAAAATGTCATCTAAAATGAAGGTGAGTTTGTCTCAAGCTGTAGACGCTTAAATGTTGGCTCCTCTTAGAAGAAGAGTATATTATCATATGTTAAATTGTATATTCTAACAAATAAAATATAATTTAAGATAAGTAAATAACATAGTATAATGTGCTGTTACAACATTATTTTCTTGATAAGTAATTTGTTATATATTTTTTATTTCGTTAATACTGTATTTTTTAGTATTCATCATTATTAGTATCACAGCATAATTTTTCAGCCAGCTGCAGTTAAGTTGGGCAATAGTCCAGCTTGCCTCAATACATTTAATGTAAAAATAATTATAAAATCTGAACTATTTTTTCCAGGTAAAGTAATGATTCCTAAAGATCACACAGGAAATGAACTTACTGGAAATCCCAAAAATTACATGGGAGGGTATGATGGCAGCCACAGACGAAGCAAAGATACGCCAGATGGGGAAGTTATGAATATTCGAACCTCAGACGTTGAACCTGACACAGGTAATTTGTTATTGTAATGCATGCTTGGCGAATCTATCAAACCAAAGTTGTTTATCTTAATAACCTACAAGTTCAATCCTTGTTTAGTTCAAGAATTGATTTGCTTGGATCATTATTTCATGACATGCCGTTTCATGAAACATTTATAAAAAATATTTTGGTAAAGCCAGTTTTTTGTGTGTTTTGGGCTAGGTCATTAAGCTTTAGATTAACTTTGTTAGTCAACATGAAAAATTATTAACACGTTGAGTGCCCCTCCATGCAGATCACTTGGATGCAAGGGGCGTGGTTCCAGTGCACGGGGCAGACCCCTCGCTTACGATTGGCCTGAAGACGAGGGGTCCATCCCATGCTCCAGAGCCACTCCCCTTGCATCAGAGTTTCCTGCACTTGCCCGCACTCTATGTGTTAAAAAGTATTCTTGGTTTTAACTCTACTCTGATTAAAGTTGCCTTTTATTTCATGTAATTTTAATAAAATAATGCATTTTTTATTACTATATAAAAGATTATAAGTGGAAATTAAAAAAAACAATTTCGGATTTCCAAAATTGAACACCGATAAAAAAAATTGCAAACTTTCTTTTCTCTCTTTTCAAGTGACATCTAAAATATTTAGGCTGAAAATTTGGAAAAACACAAGTCTTTATACATTTATTTTGAGGACCGAGTCCGGGCTCAGGCAGTCTCGTGCACTTATCCAAGGACTGGATCGCAGGTACAGCAGAGATCTGCTGAGCTGTAACCGGGCCAAGATGAGGGCGGTTACGGGAATGCTGACCGGACATAATCTTCTTCACAGACATATGAAGATAATGGGCCTAACAGAAGACTCCACATGTAGGCTTTGTGAGGAGGATGAGGAGAGTTCCATACACATCTTTTGTCATTGTGGAGCTCTCTCATCTCTTAGGCATAGGACTCTGGGTGCCGCTTTTCTGGAACCAGAGGATATTAGAAGGGCTACACTCGGGGAGATCATGTCCTTCATAAGGGGGACTGGTCTCTTGTGACACTGTCGTCAGGCTCAGGGCGCAAAGGGCCATGGAGTCTAGGCGCGGTGGGCTTGGTGACAGGACCACAACCCGGTGTATCTAATCTAATCTATACATTTATTTATAAAATCTGTTCTAATAAAGATACAAGGGTACTTATTTGATCAGAATGTTTGTAATTGTTATCAGAATAAAAGTCCCAAAAGTCAACTTATAATTTTTAAATATTTATATTTTGTCAATAATAAGTGTATTTTGTTTTAAAAAAGAATTTTTTACGCTTACAGCTCATAAGCAAAAAACATTTTACCAATGGAAAACTGTTTTATTGAAGTCTAAACTTAATCACTTACAAACACAGAAAACATTATAACAATCAGATTGAAAATAAAAAATATATAACATGAAATATTTTGTTAGTACTGTCATGTTCGTCTGTGAAAATTAACTCTGTCTATTATTGTCAGTTCTTTTCATGGACTTTATATTTCAACAGCTGGCTCCAGACGTTAAAAAAAGCATTCTCAAACATCTGCATATCATCCCAAGGACGTACAAGTTATTGTAAGCGGTAAATTGGATGTTATATGTAACAAACTTCGAATTACATGATATCATCATTCGGTCCTCAAGGTGAATTTCAGTAATGACCATATTTTGTCATTTCGGTCCTCAAGGGAAAAAATGTAAATGACGAAATATAGTC